>CAUYLG010059465.1:0-24971 GCA_963573385.1 Cacajao melanocephalus | reverse complement strand
GCCTTTTTGCACTGGTTTCTTCCCATTTTTGTGGATTTATCCACCTGTCGTCTTTGTAATTGCCGACTTTCAGATTGGGTCTGAGTGGACATCCGGCTTGTTGGTGATGAAGTTTTTTCTGTTTCTTAGTTTTCCTTCAGCGGATGCCCCTTCCCCACAGAGCTAGGCCTTCCCGGGTTCAGCTGTGCTTACTGTGAAACTCTCAGTCCTCAGTGCTTCCAATTGCTGTTCTCCTTGTGGGGATGGGACCAGCCGAGCCCAACTCAAAGGGCACTTAGTCCCGTATACTCCGCACTGAGAAGTGCTGCGCCGGCCAAAAGAGTCGCGCTGGCGGCCTATGTGGCTCCTCTGCTGGGTAGCTCCCAGTTTGTGGGCAACAGAAATTCATCTGAAATTGCGGCATCCACTCGTTCTCTGTGCTTTCTCCGGGAGCCATAATCCTGAGCTGCTGCTAAACGGCCATCTTGGATCTCTCTCCGCCCAGTGATGAAGTTTTTTCTGTTTCTTAGTTTTCCTTTGGCGGACGCCCCTTCCCCACAGAGCTGGACCTTCCCGGTTCGACTGTGCTTGCTGTGAAACTCTCAGTCCTCAGCGCTTCCAATTGCTGTTCTCCTTGTGGGGATGGGACCAGCCCAGCCCGACTCAAAGGGCACCCTGTCCCGTATACTCCGCACCAAGAAGCACCGTCCCGGGGCGCCAGCGAAACAGCCGCACTCGCCAAAAAAGTTGCACTGGTGACCCATGTGGCTCCTCTGCTGGGAATCTCCCGGTCTGAGGGCAACAAAAATTTTTCTGAAAGTACGGCGTTCACTCGCTCTCTGCGCTTTCACTGGGAGCTACAATCCTGAGCTGCTGCTAATCGGCCATCTTGGATCTCTCTCTATACTTAAGAGATTTTTAACACACTTCTTTCAGTAACTGATGGAACAAGCAGACAAAAAATCAACAGGGATATGGAAGATATGCATATCATAGCTAATACACTGACTGAATTGACATACATAAAATACTATTCACAACTGCAGAATATACATTCTTTTCATTGCACATGAAACAATTACCAAAACACTGGGCCATAATCCAAGACTACAAATTTCACAGGACTGAAATCAGAGTGTGCTCTCTGGTCATAATGGAAACAACCTAGAAATTCATAAGAAAATCCTCCAAATGTTTGATTTTAAGCCAAAAGGTCAAAGAAATCACAATGAAAATTAGAAAATATTTTGAAGTAAAAAATAATGCAGTTACTATTATCAGTTTTAAAGTTAGTGCTGTTAGAATCCATGTTGATTCACAGTACATTTTCACTTTTAAGTTCCCTAAAAGCAAATAATATTCATCAGCATGAGACAATATCGGACAGTTCATATTGCCAGTTAAAAGAAAACACAACTGGTTGACATTTTATTTATCTCTATCAGATTATTGCTAGCTGGTAAACCAGTACCCAGATGAAACAGTTTCCCCACTGGTGAAAGAAAAAAAAAGCCAAACGAAGAAAACCCTGAGGAACTGGCATCCATAATGAGAACAACTTTGCTGTTGGACTACTTTGGGTTTAACTCTTTTCAGACAACCAAGGCACAAACACACAAGAAATAAGCCTGGAGGCAGACTTCCACATAGCATTTCCCTGGCTCTTTCCAAAGCTTCTTGGAAGTGGCTGCTCAGAAATTTCTGCCCAGCAGGCCATGATAAAAAAATATTTTACAGTCAGTCTCCTGGTATGATAATTTTACTCATATTAACAAACCAAAAGAAAAAAACCTACTTGGAATTCAACTTCTATTAATAACCCTAAAGTTAGCACACACAAAAAAGCCAGTGCTTACTGCTACATTAAAAATGAATCAACTTATATGAAATCTCTATAATTAATCAGAGAGAAGTCATACTTTTACGATTTCTCCAGTAAAAACAATGACCTCAGTATAAAGATGTAACCCATAAACCTCCTAGCATTTGTATTTATAGCAGCCCAAGATAATACCGTATTACCAGTTGTTGTTGAATATTTTCATGACGTTGCTTAAGAATTTCTTCAGTCCTCTGCAAAAGACCGAATTCAGCTTTAAGTTCAGCTATTATCTGATGCTTCTTTTTGAAAACTGTACTCTTGCTTCGAAGTTTATTGACATATCGTTTGAACTGTAAAGAAAACACAATATGTAATCTAATGAGTAGAAAAGTAGTAGCTAAATATCATATATCTGCATAAACTCAATGTACAAAAATTGTTTCTTCTCTGCTTCACAACATGTGTCACACGTATACAGTAACTTAGTTTTATCAGAAACTTGGAAAGACTAATTGCTGAATTAAAAGATTTTGTTTTTAATTTTTTGACACATCTAAATATACGTATATATTATATATATCTTATATGTACATATATGTGTATAATAGAGAGAGAGAGAGAGAGAGAGAGAGAGAGAGAGAGAGAGAGAGATAAGGTCTTGCTCTGTTGCCCAGGCTGGAGTGCAGTGGTGCAATTGTGGCTCACTAGAGCCCTAACCTCCTGGGCTCAAGCAATTCTCCTGCCTCAGCCTCCTGAGTAGGAGGACCACAGGTGCAGAGCACCACACTAGGCTAATTTTTGCATTTTTTGTAAAGATAGGGTTTCACTATGTTGCCCAGTCTGGTATTGAACTCCTGGGCTCAAGTGATCCACCATCCTTGCCCTCCCAAAGTGCTAGGATTATAGGCATGAGTCACTGTGCCTGGCCTTAAATATTCTAAATCCTTATATAAAAGCTATTCATTTTAGACTTTACAAATAAGGATTAGGAAAACAGAAACACAACCTTATAAAATTAAAAAGGTTTAAAAAGAAGAAGAAAAAGTAGGAAATAATGACCACAATTCTGGTTGTGGTTTTATCATATCTCATGTACCGTACTATTTTGGTAGCAGTCCATTGAACTGCTGAGATTAATATAGCCAAACAGAACCATCAACGTTTGCAGCTACTATTTATCACTTAAGAAATGTACTGTGACTATATATTGCTGTCAAGCATCTGAGACACTGAAATGGTACTCAGCGTAAGCCACCGTGCCCTGCCCTTCCATTTTTTAACTTTTCTTTGAGATAGTCTCCCTCTGTCACCCAGGCTGGAGTGCAGTGACGTAATCTTGGCTCACTGCACCCACTGCCTCCCAGGTTCCAGCTATTCTCCTGCCTCAGCATCCTGAGTAGCTGGGATTACAGGCACGTGCCACTATGCCCAGCTAATTTTTGTTTTTTTAGTAGAGACAGGGTTTCACCATATTGGCCAGGCTGGTCTTGAACTCCTGACCTCAGGTGATTCACCTGTCTTGGCCTCTCAAAGTGCTAGGGTTACAGTGTGAGCCACTGAGCCCAGCCTTTCCTTCCAACTTTTAAAGCAAATTCTAATATCAATAATTCTAAATTATAAAGTAGTAAAATAAAAAGTATAGCATTTCTAAATTTTTTTTCCTAAAATACTTGATTCCTGAGTATACAAAAATTCCTTTAAAATACTAAGATTAAAAATTATTCACATAAAAATAAACATCCAATTTCTAGTTTAGACATGTTTTAAAATGTGACTTAAACTTTGAAAGAACTGGCCAGGCACAGTGGCTCATGCCTGTAATCCTAGCACTTTGAGAGGTCGAGGTGGGCAGATTGCTTGAGCTCAGGAGTTTGAGGCCAGCCTAGGCAACACGGTGAAACCCCATGTCTACTAAAAATACAAAAAATTAGCCAGGTGTGGTGATGCGTGCCTGTAATCCCAGCTACTCAGGAGCTAAGGCACAAGAATTGCTTGAACCCAAGGGGCCGAGGTTGCAGTGAGCAGAGATTGTGCCACTGCATTCCAGCCTGGGCAACAGAGTGAGATTCTGTCTCACAAAAAACAAACAAAACTTTGAAAGAACTGAGGAACACACTGTGTTTTAGAAGAAAGTTCAACATATTTTTCTATACATGATTAAGTTAGTTTTAATATTAAGGAATGCAGCCTTCACACCACAAATTTTCAATGACTGCATTACAGAAACTTCTTTAAAAATTAAATATGTAAGCCGGGTGTGGTGGCTCATGCCTGTAATCCCAGCCCTTTGGGAGGCCAAGGCGGGTGGATCATCTGAGGTTGGGAGTTCAAGACCAGTCTGACCAACATGGAGAAATCCCTATTCTACTAAAAATACAAAAAATTAGCCAGGCGTGGTGGCACATGCCTGTAATCCCAGCTACTTGGGAGGGTGAGGCAGGAGAACAGCTTGAACCCAGGAGGCGGACGTTACAGTGAGCCGAGATTGTGCCATTGTACTCCAGCCTGGGCAACAAGAGTGAAACTCTGTCTCCAAAAATAAATAAATAAATAAATATAAAAATTTAAGTCATACTAATGTACCTGGAGTCTAATAACTTGCAAATTTTTCTTTTAAAGAATGAATGTGTAAGCCTAACATAACCACAGATTCAGAATCCCTAGAGTGACTATATATGCTATTAAAAGGGTCCTGGGCAAAGTGCCCAAAATGAAATCAACCCTGTTCATCTGTTATCTTCTGTAATATAGAGGCCAATTTTCCCCTTCTCTATCTTGCTGTGCTCAACTATTTTTAAAAGCTGAAAGCTATAAATGTTTTTGATGAAAGAACAAACCTACAAATTACTGAGTGTGCTCTATGCTGATTGGTTATGATTTGACATTCTTTATATATAATACATAAGGGAAGAGTAGTCTGGGTTAGATTAATCACGTTCCATACAATTAAGCAATAGGTGGCCATTAAAGCATTCTAAGGGCTCTGCTATTCCAGAATTAATTAGAAAAAAGAAAACATGTTACTGATATTTTTTCTTCCATTGATAGTTTCTTCTAATTATCATTTGGATTTTAGGTTATTTCTGAATATTCAATATCATATAAAAACCAAAACTGATGAACATATTGAAGCTGAATCTTCAGACTTATAAAACACAAGTACTCATTCCATTAGCTGGCAGAGCAACGACCTCATCACTTGTGAAGCCTCTGGTAAACTCTGCTGTACACTCATGAGAATAAGAATAAAAACTGACCTCCTCTTCTCTTCCATTCCTGGTTTACAGGGGTCAAAATGGTGGCTGGAGAGGTGGGCAGTAGATACAGAGCCACATGGAGGTGCCAGTAAGGCTGGGGAGCTGCATAGAGGCATGGCAGGTTACGGGGTCCAGAGGTCATGGATACTGGGAAATGAGGGGGCTTGGGAAGCCGTATTAGAAGTGTGGACTAGGAGGCTGGTGACTGGGGACACAGAATAGTAGGGAATTTAATGGAGGTACCAATCAACAGGCTGAATGGCCGAAGATATGGAATGATGGGGTCAGCAGCTGAGGAACCACACAGAGACATGGACTAGCAGGCCTGGCAGCTGAGGACACAGAGGGGTGAGTGAGGAGCAATGGAGAACATAGACACAGAGGGTGAAAATGTGGTTGGTGGGACAGGGACACAGAATTGGTGTGTAGATAAAGAAGCCAGAGTAGTTGATTGATTGTTTAAATTGAGCAAGCAAGCAAGTTAATTGAGCAAATAAATAACTGCAACATAGAAAAGGGAGCCAAATTTCTCAATGCCAAAGAAGATATTTGAAAACAATCAAAGGGGAAAGCTAGAAAGAACCTTGAGGTGTAGGGTATTAGTTAGAACCCACAGTTGTATAATAACATAGACAGATACAGAAATAGTTACAGATCCATTTTAAGTGCAAATATACATACACACATGTATATGTACACACGTCTATCCATTTTTGTACTGAAGAACTAGCCAATGTAGTAAGGGAAGAAAAATAAATAAAAGGTATAAGGCTTGGAAAGAAAGAAAATTTTCATTATTTAATACTATCATCTTTATGGAAAATTTTTTTAAATTTAAAGGTAAATTGTAATATGAGAATTTAGCAAGTTCATTAATTACAAAGTCAATAGCAAAAATCAATCACATTTCTATATGCAAACAGCAATGTTTTTATTTATTTATTTTTTTTGAGACAGAGTCTTGCTCTCTTGCCCAGGCTGGAGTGCAGTGGTGCAATCTCGGTTCACTACAATCTCTACCCTCGCGAGTTGAAGCAATTCTCCTGCCTCAGCCTCCCAAGTAGCTGGGATAACAGTTGTGCACCACCACACCCAGCTCATTTTTGTATTTTTAGTAAAGACAGGGTTTCACCATGTTGGCTAGGTTGGACTCGAACTCCCAACCTCAGGTGATCCACCCACTTCAGCTTCCCAAAGTGCCAGGATTACAGGCGCGAGCCACTGTGTCCAGCCAAACAACAGTAAAAAACATAATTTTACAATTACATATAAAAAAGTAAGCCTGAGAATAAAGCCAACAAAAGTTGTGTAAAACAGAGAAAGTCATAAAACTTTCCTAAAAGACCATCTAACAAATGAAGAGCTATCATATTCATGGATCGGAGAATTCAATAACATACACATGCCAATTATTCTCAAATTGACCACATTTGACGTAATTTGACATTCAAATTCAATGCAATTCTGATTAAAAAAAATTCCAACAGGTTTTTGAGCAGAACTTGATAAATGATTCCAAGATTTACATGCAAGTGCAAAAGACAAGAATAGCCAAGGTACTCCCTAAAGAAGTACAAGGTGGGGACATGGTAAATGGCACTAAGCAGATATCACTATTTGCTATAAAGCTATCAATTTTATGAGAGTTAAGTACGGCCACATAAACAAACTAACCAAAGGAACAAGTGAGCAAGCACAAGCCACACATTAGAAAACCTGGTTTTTAATAGAGTTATCCCTGCAGATTTAAGGAAAAAGAATGGACTTTTCAGCTGATGGACTCCTTACTTCATAATATAAAAATTGATTCCAAGTGACTACAGACTTTCAAATGTGAAATACAAAAATTAAATATTTTTTAGAATATGGGAAAGTATAATTATGATCTTACGATAGGAAATAATTTCTCTTTTTTTCTTTTTTCTTTTAGAGACAGGGTATCATGTTGCCCAGACTCGACTCAAACTCCTGGGCTCATGTAATTCTCCTGCCTAAGCCTCCTGAGTATCTGGGACTACAGGCAGATGCCATTGCACCCAGCTACAGAATTTCTTAAGACACACAAAAAAATGCACAATCTGAAAAACAGATGATTGACAAACTGGACTAAAATTAAGAACTTTTGTTCATCAAAATATGTATTAAGAGATTACAACTATAAGTCACAAGTTGGGAGGACATATTGCAACATATTAAGCCAAAAAAGGATCCAGCCTGTATCCATCCTGGTGCAGTGGCTCCTGCCTGTAATCTCAGCACTTTGGGAGGCCAAGGCAGGTGGATCACCTGAGGTCAGAAGTTCGAGACCAGCCTGGCTAACATGGTGAAACCCCATCTCTACTAAAAATAAATTTTAAAAAATTAGCCGGACATGGTGGTGGGCACCTGTAATCCCAACGACTTGGGAGGCTGAGGCAGGAGAATTGCTTGAACCTGGGAGGCAGAGGTTGCAGTGAGCCAAGATTGTGCCATTGCACTCCAGCCTGGGCAACAAAAGTGAAACTCCATCTCAAAACAAACAAAAAAATTAAAAGATGCTCAACCTTAGTGAGACATCAAGGTAGTAATAAAAATTAAAACAACGAGATACTATTTTCATACTTACCCAATTGGCAAAAATAAAAAGTCCTTCAATACCAAGTGTTAGTGATGATGTGGAGGAAATAGGAAGGAGATAGATAATTTAGAGCAACAGTCTGGAAAACAACTTGGCATGTCTACTAAAGTAGATATTGTACATACTCTATGGCTCACCAACTCCACTTCTATGAGTAGCAGGGTTTCTCAAACTATCTGTTAAGGATAAAGGACCAGTTTTTTAAAAAATTTCTAAATATTTGTGCATTGGATACTTTTGTAAAATAATGAAAATACTGAGGTTTGTCAAGTGACTATAAGGGTTTCTAAATGTTTCCTCCCAATTTATATGGCTGCAGATTAGAAGAAACTAACAGTCTGTGGACTGAAACTAGTCTTCAGACCACACTTTGAGTAGCAATGCTCCAGAGCAGAGCTTCCCAAATGGGGTATGCTCTGGTACATGCACGTGCCACAAATATTGTGGGTGTGCTAAGATATTAATCCACTCAGCCTTTGCAGTAGCTGGGCAAGATATTATAAAGAACTCCCAGCCAGTCTTTAGCTATTAAGGGAAAAAATAATTTTTTAAAGGCATAGGAGGTAAGCAACAAATCCTTAGAACATTAGGGAAAAAGCTTCCCACAGTGTATTATAACAGGTAAATCAAACCAATCTGTCAGTAAAGTGAACTACAAAGTTTGCCACTGGGCAGAAAAGCCCATTATATCAGCTATTACTCATCATTTGTACCTATATACATTTGTAATCTAAATTAGTCTTCTATGAAAGAGCAGCCATCATTTTAGATGCTGAGATCAAATAAGATTAATACTTTACAGTTTATACTAGCAGGTGCTGAGACAGTACTCAATTGTGTGAAACTCTAATCTTTATCTCTGTGTGCATTTGGTTTTTGTAATGGATTAATGCTTTACAGTGCTAGCTTCTGGCTTCAGGACCAATTTTAAAGACTCGGCTCCCTTGTGATCAAAGTAGAAATTGACAGATGTTCTTTTTCCTTTTGTCTATTTAATATGTTTTATAACCTTTAAGAGTAATGATCAGAATCTGGGCTAGCTTTTGTAATAGATAGGCAGTTTATTTCTCTAAGAATATAACCATTTGAATGCTTTTCAAGCTTATCAGGAACTCAAAAGAATTATTGGATTCTAGGCATATTCTAGATATTTATGTGAAATAAGAATTGCTGCTCCTGCTGCAAATTTTCTCCCTCAATATCTGGCATGAAAATAATTTTCAAAGTAATTAGCTGTGAAGACTTGACAAGACTATCTTATAATAAGTACTTTATATTGTTTAAGAACCATAGAGACTTTTTTTTTTTTTGAAATGAAGTCTTTCTCTCGTCACCCAGGCTGGAGTGCAATTGGCATGATCTTGGCTCACTGCAACCTCCGCCTCCCAGGTTCAAGCGATTCTCTGGCCTCAGCCTCCCTAGTACTTGGGATTACAGGTGCACCACCATGCCTGGCTAATTTTTGTATTTTTAGTTGAGATGGGGTTTCACTATGTTGGCCGGGTTGGTCTAGAATGCCTGACCTTAGGTGATCCTCCTGCCTCAGCCTCCCAAAGTGCTGGGATTACAGGCGTGAGCCACTGCACCTGGCCAGAGCCATTTTTTAAATTAAAAAACACTAGGAAACCTATAGATAAATTAATACTACTTAACAAAGTTCAGTAAGTTAGAAAAAATAACTAGAATGAACACTTTTGTCCTCAAATCCTGTTAGTGTAACATCCATGCTATTTTCCATTTCCCGATTACATCTGTCAGTTATTTCATCAAATAATTTATAAGCATAGAACACTACAAGAATAGGCCCAAGGGAGTTAGGCATGAGATGAGATAGCACCAACTGCTTAGGAGTGGCATGAATATGCACAAAGGTCATAGTCTTTCTGCTCATTTGTCAGTGTCTTGAGCTCTAGACAGAACTTCAGACTTGAAGAAAACCTGAAAAGGCCATCGTGTCATGCTCCAATAAATTATCTGTAATCCCTGAAGTCTGGTCTCAGAGTTGCTTTTTGTTTTAAGGCAAGAGAAAATGTTTCAAAGCAGCCTTTGTTATCTGCTAAATGGACAGTCTTTTTAAATTACCCATCATAACTAGTGCCATATAAATACACATACAAATAATATTCTAACCTTTTCTAACCTGTTAGTGGAACATTTCCAACTGTAAATTAGAAAATCTCACCAAGTCAAGCATAAGCAATGTAATTATCTACACATGGTAGTGGCTAGTTTACTGCTCATTCTTTTAAGAAAGTCTGTAATAATCAATATGATATATGTGGGTAAAAATCTTTATTACTTGAAATTTGTGACACAGGAACATCCATCTGTGGAACACAGTTAATCACACCATCCAAGGTCTCCGTGCTTCTATTATAAATCAAATCACCACTACATAGCTGTTACTATCTCTAATGGGTGCTTCGACTGCTGTCCAAGCGTTAATTCTCCAGAAAAAAAAAATCCATGAAAAGTTTTAAAATTTGGGGTTAAAAGTGTGGCATTACCTAGATTGCATGCATGATACACTACACTTCTATTACAGTGAATTGAGCCAAATTTATTTAATTCTGTTTTGTTCTATCTCCTGGGAAATTTTAGGGGCCTCAGGTCCTGCTATGAACTCTAAAGAGTACAATGTGATTTGAAAGGTTCTAAAAATACCACAGGTTTGCCTGGGCTCACTTAGAAGGGTGGATGATTCAATTACAAGTGTCAAAATTTGATTCTAATTTTTCAGGACCTGACAGCTGCAGCACATCTTGCCAGGATTCCCCTATCTTCACTGTGCTTCTCTTTGAAGTATTTAAAGAAGATTTCATAATCTTTCCAATTTAGCTCTAGGATTTCTGTTGGTAGCTGTAGAATAAATTGGCTGGCCCTTTCTAAAGCTGCTTATAAATATTACTTGACCAAGCATATTTTAAAAGTAGCTATAACTGCAAAACAGCTGAGCTTCTTGTAATGGTCAGGGTAGAAACACAATGGACTATCGTACACCATAAACCAGGGGTGACCTTTCATTGCATGAAGTGCCAATGGAACCTTAACCAGAGGTTCATGTGTTGCTATAAAAAAAATTCAGATCCCAAAGGCATGCATTCATTTGAATGACTGCTCCAGGAAGGGTACTAGTACTGTGTATCATTGGGACTGATTTTTTGTTTGCTTTTTCAAACGATGAAAGCAGAGATTCAGAGAAATCAGGTGACTAAGATGGTAAAATCAGTAGCTACTGGTACTACTACAAGAGGCACATGTTCTATTCTTTGTCCTTCCGGTAAGAGAGAGAAAGTCTTCAAGCTTAGATTGCTGCCTATGAAACAGCAAAAAACATACCAAAAGAGGTAGCAGGACGCTACCAGATTAAATGGCAAATTTAAGTTTCTCATCAGGTATTTAAAAAATAACTATATTTATACAATGAAATAGTAGCTATGGTTAGGATGAAGAGCTGCATATAATTAATTCTTCTTATTAACTGCGGCCTACTAAGAAGTGCCAGGACATTTTTAATATTACCACTTTTCTGATGAAAAAAAAAATAGAACTAGATTAGATAACAAACTTTCATTCATTTTCTATACTTTACCAAGTACCTGGTACTAAGTAAATGATGGTAAATAAGAGCTATTCCCTGCTGGCTGGGCGCTGTGCCCCATGCCTGTAATCCCAGCACTATGGAAGGCTGAGGCGGGCGGATCACCTGAGGTCAGGAGTTCGAGGCCAGACTGGCCAACATGGCAAAGCCCCATCTCTACCAAAAATACAAAACTTAGCCGGTCGTGGTGGTGTGTGCCTTTAGTCCCAGCTATTTGGGAGGCTGAGGCAGGAGAATTGCTTAAACCTGGGAGGTGGAAGTTGCAGTGAAGCGAGATTGCACCACTGCATTCCAGCCTGGGCAACAGAGTAAGACTGTCTCAAAAAAAGAGAAAGAGAAAACTTTAGGAGACCAAGGCAGGAGGGTTGCTTGAGGCCAGAAGTTCAAGACCAGCCTGGGTAACATAACAAGACCCCATTTATTTTTGTTGTTATTGTTTTGAGAGAGGGTGTCACTTGCTCTGTTGCCTAGGCTGGAGTGCAATGGCATGATCTCAGCTCACTACAACCTTCACCTCCCAGGTTCAAGAGATTCTCCTGTCTCAGCCTCCCAAGTAGCTAGAATTACAGGCGAGTGCCACCATCCCTGACTAGCATTTGGTATTTTTAGTAGAGATGGGGTTTCGCCATTTTGGCCAGGCTGGTCTCAAACTCCTGGCCTCAAGTGTTTCACCTGCCTTGGCCTCCCAAAGTGCTGGAATTACAGGTTGAGCCACCATGCCCACCCTCAAGATCCTATTTCTACAAAAAAAATTAAAAATTAGCTGTCCATGGTGGCAGGTGCTGTAGTCCTAGCTACTTAGGAGAACAGATGAGAGAATCACTTGAGCTAATGAGTTCAAGGCTACAGTGAGCTCTGATCATTCCACTGCATTCCAGCCTGGATGACAGAGCAAGACCCTGTTTCTAAACCAAACCAAACAAAAAAATATGCTGATTGCAACAATCTTTTACTGACAACCTGGAGTCACAATTATGACTATTAACTATTATATTATGCTATAATGTTATATTTTTCTATCTCCTCTCATGCTGAAGTAAGACATTTCTATGTAAAAACTTTGAAAATATTCCAAAATATGGAACTATAAGGTCACTTAATATTAAAATCCTGTCCCAATATTTGAAGCTATCATAACTTGGAATAATAGTAATAATTAACACATAAAAATCCTATGAAACAACCACATGAGGATTCTAACTAGAATCTAACAGCAAATCAACTTAAAAATTAAAATTTGGTTTCTCTTTTTAGGTGATAAAATGCAGAAAAATCATACACACAGATTCATATTCACTCACACATTTTTGGGCAGTGACTCTTAATAAATATACAGAAATTACGGGTTTTTAGTGCTTGGGACTCCAGAGTGATTGTTCAGTGACTTTCAAGTCTTTTTTTTTAATGGTGGAATGTTATTTTCAAACAATTTTGAAATTATTACCTGGAACCCCAATTTATAATTCAGATAAAGCAGAACTGATGTGGGTGAAGTAAGAGAGGGACCTATGACAGTTCTCAATTGTCCAGTAAGACACTTCTTCAGACTCCAGGTACTCCTCTCACAATGTATAGAAACCACTGATAAGAATTCTGAGCTTGATGGTAGACTGAACACACACCCCAGAATGTCCCTCCCACTCAAAATTCCTTAAAAGGAATTTTAAAAATGTAACACAACCCCAAATCAACAACCATTTGAGGAGAATCAACATCACGAAGGAATTTTAAACTCAAAGAGAACAGTTGTTAAAACTGTTTCCATTATTAGAGCTGACAGAACTACATTAGAATATGTTAAAATACATTTAATTATTATTTTTTAGAAAAGTAAGAACATGGTATATCCAGAAACTATTAAAGCTACATTTGGAAATTAGAAATTTATTCACTGAAATACAATGATCAATAATGGCAAGATAATAGCTAAGAAAGTAAATGAAGAAGTTGGAAGATTATACCAAATAACTTACCGTTAATAGAATGCAAAACATCTATCCTTTTAAAATTTATTTTTATTTTTTATTTTTTTTAAGACAGAGTTTCACTCTTGTTGCCCAGACTGGAGGGCAGTGGCATGATCTCATCTCACCACAACTTCTGCCTCCTGGGTTCAAGCAATTCTCCTGTCTCAGCCTCCTGAGTAGCTGGGACTACAGGCGCCTGCCACCATCCCCAGCTAATTTGTTTTTGTATTTTTAGTAGCGACAGGGTTTCACTATGTTGGCCAGGCTGGTCTTGAACTCCTGACCTTGTGATCCACCTGCCTCGGCCTCCCTAAGTGCTGGGATTACAGGCGTGAGCCACCACACCTGGCCAAGATCTATCCTTAATAGAATAAAAATATGAACAATTAAAAGAAAAATGGAAATTACTCAACAAGAACAAAAAAAACTTAGGCTGGGTGAAATGGCTTACACCTGTGATCCCAACACTTTGGGAGGCCAAGGTGGGCAGATCATTTGAGGTCAGGAGTTCAAGACCAGACTGGCCAACACTGTGAAACCCTGTCTCTACTAAAAATAAGAAAAGAAAATTAGCTGGGTGTGGTGGCAGGCACCTGTAATCCTAGTATTTGGGGGGGCTGAGGCATGAGAATTGCTTGAACCCAAAAGGCAGAGGTTGCAGTGAGCCAAGATCACGCTACTGCGGCACTCCAGCCTGGACGATACAGCAAGATTCTATCTCAAACAAACAGAAGAAAGAAAAAAAAAAACCAACTTAAAAATAGGCAAAAAACTTGAAAAGACATTTCTCCAAATGAGATATGCAAATAGTCAATAAGCACATGAAAAGATGCTCAACATCATTAGTCATTAGGGAAATCAAATCAAAACTACAAGGATACCACTTTACATCCACTAGGCTGGCTATAATAAAAAGGAAAATAAATGCTGACAAAAATGTGGAGAAATTGAAACTCTGTGCATTGCTGGTTAAAATGTAAAATGATACAGCCACTGTAGAAAAAGGTATGGCAGTTCTTCAAAAAGCTGAACACAGAAATTACCATATGACCCAAGAATTCTTCTCTTAGGTACCCAAATAACTGAAAACAGGGACTCAAACAGAACTTGCATATCAATGTTCATAGCAGCATTATTGACAACAGCCCAAAGGTGGAAATAACCCAAGTGTCCATCAACCGATGAATGGATCAACAAAAGGAACATACACATACAGTGGAATATGATTCAGCCATAAAAAGAGATGAATTCTGATACATAGTTTATAACAAGGATAAACCTTGTATACGTTGTGCTAAGTGAAATAAGCTGACATAAAGGATAATTTTTTTTTTCAGATGGAGTCTTGGCTCACTGCAACCTCTGCCTCCTAGCCACAAAAGGATAAATATTGTGTGATACCACTTTACATGAGTTTATCTAGAGTGTTCAAATTCATACAGATAGAAAGTAGAATAAAGGTTATCAGGGGCTGGGGGAAAGAGAAAATGGGAAGTTATCGTTTAATTGGGCAGAGTTTCTTTTTGAGTTTTGGAAATAGCGGTGATAACTATAAAATATTGTGGGTGTGCTTATTGCCACTAAATTGTACACTTATAAATGGCTTAAATGATATATTTTATAATATGTAACTTTTTTTTTTTGAGACAGGGTCTCGCTCTTTCACCCAGGATGGAGTGCAGTGGCGCAATGTCAGCTTACTCCAACCTCGGCCTCCCTGGGTTCAAGTGATTCTCCTGCCTCAGCCTCCCAAGTAGCTAGGACTACAGGTGTGCACCACCAATGCCTGGCTAATTTTTGTATTTTTTTTAGTAGAGATGGAGTTTCACCATGTTGGCCAGGCTGGTCTTGAACTCCTGACCTCAAGTGATCCACTCCCCTCAGCCTCCCAAAGTGCTGGGATCACAGGTGCAAGCCACTGTGTGCATTTCACTACAAACAAAAAGTTAAATATATACCTAGCATATGATAGTCATTCCACTACTAAATACCAAAGAGAAAACAAAATATATGTTCATGCAAACACTTGTACCCATGTTTACAGGAACTTTATTTGTAATAGACAAAAACTGTAAGCAGCCCAAATATTCATCAGCAGGCAAATGGATAAACAAACTGATATATATATATGATGGAATATTTGTCTGTAATAAAAAAGAAGGAACCATTGATATACGCAACAAAATAATTATGCTGAGTGAAAGAAGCCAGACAAAAAATAAAATACATTGTGTGATTCCATTTGTGTACTACTCTAGAAAATGCAGATCAGTAGTTGATTTGGTGGGGAGCAGGAAGGATGGAAGAAAAGGATGACAAAAGGGCATTAGAAAACTTTTGGGGTTTATAGACATGTTCACTATCTTTTTTTTTTTTTTTTTTTGAGATGGGTTCTCACACTGTCACCCAGGCTGGAGTGCCAATGGTACCATCTTGGCTCACTGCAATCTCCACCTCCCAGGTTCAAGCAGTCCTCACACGTCAGCCTCCCAAATAGCTAGGACCACGGGTGCGCACCAACACACCTGGTTAACTTTTTGTATTTTTGGTAGAGGTGGGGTTTCTCTGTGTTGCCCAGTCTGGTCTCAAACTCCTGAGCTCAAGTGATTCACCTGCACTGGCCTCCCAAAGTGCTGGGATTACAGGTGTGAGCCACTGCACCTGGCCTTGCATTCACTATGTTGATGGTGGTGAGAGTTTCATGGCTGTATTATCAAAGCATACACTTCAATCACATGCAATTTACTACAGGTTAATTATATCTCAATAAATCTGTTTGAACAAAAAAGGGAGTCCCATGTGACAAAAGACATGATATACAAAGTTAAGAGGTAAGTGACGAATTAGAAGAAAACACTGCCCATGTTAATATCTAAAATATATGTAAAAATATGGCAAATTGATAAGAAAAAAACAAGCATCCAATGGATTAGGAAAAAACGAAAAAAGAAAATAAAGAGGCTGGCCAGGCATGGTGGCTCATGTCTGTAATCC
Organism: Cacajao melanocephalus; assembly: GCA_963573385.1. NCBI lineage: Eukaryota > Metazoa > Chordata > Mammalia > Primates > Pitheciidae > Cacajao > Cacajao melanocephalus. The sequence continues at coordinate 8,734 of CAUYLG010059465.1, read as the reverse complement.
CAGCACTTTGGGAGGCTGAGGTAGGAGACTGAGCCCAGGAGTTTGAGATCTGCCTGGGCAACATGGTAAAACTTTATTAAATTAAAAAAAAAGAAATAAGGTAAATGACATAGAAAGGAAATATAAATGACCAAGCATATATCTGGATAGATGCTCAGTCTCACTAGTAATCAAGAAAAATGAATATTAAAATACTGTCAGAATGATGAAATTTAAAAAACTGAGAAGATAAGTGCTAGTGGAGAATTTTAAGTAACAGAGGAAACAGGTACTCTGGTACACTCTTGGTTGGAATAAATTTAATATATCTATTCTATGAGGGCCAGGCATGGTGGCTCCTGCCTGCAAGCCTAGCACTTTGGGAGGCTGAAGGGGGCAGATCACCTGAGGTCAGGAGTTCAAGTCCAGCCTGGCCAACATAGTGAAACCCTATCTCTACTAAAAATACAAAAAAAATTAGCTGGGCATGGTGGTGCATACTTGTAGTACCAGCTACTAGGGAGGCTGAGGTGGGAGAATCAGGGGAGAACCTGGGAGGCAGAGGTTGCAGTGAGCCGAGATCCTGCCACTGCACTCCAGCCTGGGCCAGAGTGAGACTCTGTCTCAAAAATAAAAAAAATATGTATATCCATTCTGTGGAATACAATGTAGTGGTTAAATGAAAAGAAGTACATGATAATAATTATTATTATAACTATAGGTAATATTTATTATTTCCTATAAGCCAGATACTGTTGTATACCGCCTACTTGTATTAACTCACTTAGCGCTCCTGATCACCCTATGAGGTGAAGGGAGCTGTACTTTATACAGAAGGGAACTGAGGTGCAGAAGAGGTAGGTAACATGGCAAAGTTGAGCAGTTAACAGATGGCAGAGCAGGGATCTGCACACAGGTGTTCTGGCTCCAGAGCTGATGCTCTTAACCCCTACAGAAGAGTCTCTTCATTTACCGACACAAAAAAATCCAAGATGTTGGCAAGTTATACAAGATACACTGTATAATACATTCATATTTTTTAAAACTCACAAAACAATATTATCTATATCTATTTCTATCTCCAGAGAAAGGAATGAAGGATATATAAAGCTGGTAATAGTCATTTCTCTCTGGAAAAGAGAGTGAAGGACTAGACTGGGGGTAGGACATAGTCAAGGGGGACTTTTGCTTCATGTGTATTTCCTAGTTTTCATAGTATGAGAAGGTATCCAGGTATTACTTGTATAATCAGTTTTTTTTTTTTTTTGAGACAGTGTTTTACTCTGTCACCCAGGGTGGGGTGCAGTGGTATGATCATGGCTTACTGCAGCCTCAACTTCCTGGGCTCAGGCGATTATCCCACCTTAGCCTGCTGAGTAGCTGGGACGACAGGCACATACTAACATGCCCAGCTAAGTTTTTGTATTTTAAGCAGAGACTGGGTTTCGCCACATTGCCCAGGCTGGTCTTGAACTTCTGGGCTCAAGCAATCCTCCTGCCTTGGTCTCCCAAAGTGCTGAGATTAAAGGCATGAACCACTGTGCCTGGCATAATCAGATTTTTTAAGATTAAAAAGCCCAAAATATTGATCCAATGTTCTTCTACTTAATGCAAACATTACTTCAAAAATGTCCCTTATCTGGGCCAGGTGAGGTGGCTCATACCTGTGATCCCAGCACTTTGGAAGGCTGAGGCGGGCAGATCGCTTGATGTCAGGAGATCAAGATCAGCCTGGCTAACATGGTGAAATCCCGTCTCTATTAAAAATACAAAAATTAGCCGGGCGTGGTGGTGGGCGCCTGTAATCCCAGCTACTTGGGAGGCTGAGGTATGATAATTTTTGAACCTGGGAAGTGGAGGTTGCAGTGAGCTATCATGCCAGTGTATTCCAGCCTGAGTGACAGAGCAAGACTCTGTCTCAAAAAAAAAAAAAAAAAAGTCCCCGATCCAGCCTGTGAGAATATTTTAAATGGTGAAGTATTGTACTTTACCAAAGTGGCCTGCTCCATTACTGAAGAAAGCTCAACTGGCAGACATTTTTCCCTAAAGTCAATCAAATATTTCTTTCTATTCATCATTCTTTGGTCCTAATTTGGCTTTCTCATAAACAAACAAAAATAACACTAATCCATCTGTGTCGGGGGTCCCCAAGACCACCTCCAGATTCAGTGATTCATTGGGAGGACTCACAGCATACAGTCATACTCTTGGCTATGACTTATTACACTGAATACCCAAGCAAAATCAGCAGAGGTAAAAGGCACACGGGGTGAAATTTGGAGGAAACCAGGTGCAAGCTTCTAAAAGTTGTCTCCCAGTGCAGTCACAGAGGGCACAATTAATTGCTCCAGCAATGAGTTGTAACAACACGCATGAAATGATCAGGGAGGGTCATTACAGACTTAGTTCCCAGGGTTTTTACTAGGATCATCTGGGTTTTTACTGATCATCTAGGCACATTCTTCCTAGTCTGTACCAAAATTCCAGAAAGAAAGAAAGCAGGAGCTCAACATAAACCACATTCTTCATATGCTTTAGGCAAGGTGAGCCATTCTTATCACGACTGGCAGGAATCCATCCAAGAACCAAGTTCCCCAAGATGCCAGCCAAGGGCCAATTTGGCAAGCAGACCTTTCTAGGGACAGCAATCTCAGGCCTGCATGTTAATTTTTTTTCTGAACACTATCTTTTCCATAATCCTTTATTTATTATGTCTTTCTTCAGTCCTTTGTTCCTCAGTTAATACATAATCAATTCCCACTGTATCTTTCTCTAGTCTTTTGTTTCAGTTAATACATAATCAATTATTTATATGAAAGTTTCCAGACTTTTCATTCATTTTAGTCACCCTGTTAGACACTCTCATGTGGGACTCTGGCATGACTGTCTCTTAAAACATGAGGCCAAAAATATAAAATAATACTGCAGGCATAATTTGACAATAGGATACTATTTTTTATTAATGTAGTAAAACAGTTTATGCATTTTTATGTAGTATAATAATTTATGCTGCTGTATATGTTATATAGTATAATAATTTATGCTGCTATAGTATAATAATTTTTAAAGCTGCATTAGTAATAGATGATGTGTTGAATTGGCAGACAAAACTTGAATTCTATCATATTTATTATAATCCTATCAATGGCATTTTGTTTAAGCACAGTACCTCCATCTACCAAGATGATTCTGAATTATAATTGCATCATCTGTTTCAGGTTGACTATTTCTTCTAGCTTTCTGTCATGTGCAAATTATTGATGGCTCTAGAGCCAGACTGCTAAATCCAAATCCTGGTTCTACTACTTACTAGCAATGGGATATTAGGCAAGTCAGCTTAAACTCTCTGTGTGACCGGGTACCAAAGGCTATAAAAAAAGAAAAAAGAAAAAAAAAAAACAACAAAACCCTGTGTGTGTCTCAGATCCTTTATCTGTAAAAACTGGCAATAGTAATTACAGCCAGGCACAGGCTCATGTCTGTAATCCTAACATTTCAGGAGGCTGAAGTGGGAGTATTGCTTGAGGCCAGGAGTTCAAGAGCAGCCTGGGCAACATAGTGAGACCACATCTCTATTTAAAAAAAAAAAGAGGCCGGGCACGGTGGCTCACGCCTGTAATCCCAGCACTTTGGGAGGCCGAGGTGGGTGGATCACGAGGTCAAGAGATCGAGACCATTCTGGCCAACATGGTAAAACCCCGTCTCTACTAAAAACACAAAAATTAGCTGGGAGTGGTGGCACGTGCTTGTGGTCCCAGATTGTGCCGAGATTGCACCACTACACTCCAGCCTGGCGACAGAGCAAGACTCCGTCTCAAAAAAAAAAAAAAAAATTAGCTGGGCATGGTGGCTCATGTCTATAGTCCCAGCTTCTCAGGAGGCTGAGGTGGGAGGATCACTTGAGCCTAGGGGTTTCGGGCTGTAGTGAGCCGTGATCAAACCACTGCATTCCAGCCTCAGTGACAGAGTGAGATCCTGTCTCTGGGAAAAACAAAACAAAACAAAAAAAAAACTAAATAAAAAAATTGTACTTACAGAGTTGTACAATGAAATAAATGAGATAACGTATATAAGAAGCCTAGTATGGTGTCTGGTACATTGTAACTGGATAATTAAAAAAATGATTATTATAGTATTGATAATAATAATAAACAAATCAGGATAAAGGGCAAATCTCCATGGCATTTTTGTGTGTACATTTCCTAAGAGATGACAGAAATCAAAATATTTTGAGATTATCAATTCAACCAGATTTATATTAAGATGTACTTAAAATCCAATATAAAAACCTTTGAGATACGAAACAGTGAAATATTCATTAGTATTCATTTTCAGTTATGTTAGCAGGGTGTTAGTTTAATAGAATGTCGTTTCTATCATCTTCGAAATACTGGTATGAAGAGAAAGAAATCAAGATTGACTGGATGGGCAGGAAAATGTACTTTTATCACTGAGAAGATCGTTTCAACTGTTCAAGCAATTCCTACTTATGTCAGAACTCTGGCAGAATGAGAGATAAATACATGCCTGTGCTTATTCCTGTGTACTGCCTTACTTTATGAAAATAAAATGTTAAAATGATAAAGGACAATAGAGGGAAGCACTTTTAGACACTTCATCTTTTACTAATAAGGAAAACCAATGAAATACTAATAAAAAGGCCTAGTAAAGAAAAAATGTCTGTAGCATCTGCAATCAGAAGAGTTAAAATTCTTAGACAACATGTAGTATCTGGAATATTAACTTTAATGGCAGTAGGAAGCATCAAAATGCATGCTTCACCGACAAACTAAAAACTACTAATGGACCTCTAAAAAGAAAATGACAAACAAATATAAATCACTGCATATGTCTAGAACTTGTTACATTTATGCTTAACACATTATGTTCCTAAATTTTTCTAAGAACAATCAACTACATATAGACAATCAAGGATAAAGTTTTACATCCAAACAAATGGCATCACATAATTTCTAGCAAACTAACACTTCTAATTAATGATTCTTCACAGCACAGTCCTCTTTAGAGTCAAATATGAATCCTAAAATTTACCCATTCTAATAGTGCATTGGAGATGGCACTACTAGAATGGGTAAATTTTAGGATTCATATTTGATGGCAATCAAATATTGCCATTAGGATGGCAATATTCTCTTACATGCTGTGTGACTTTGGGCAAATTATTTCAATTTCTCTGTTTCCTAAGTTACAAAATCGAGGTAATATTTACTTCACAGGCTTTCTGAGAGGACGAATTTGGGTATACTATGAGATAACATAAAATTTACCACTTTTACCACCAAGTATACAGTTCTTCGGCTCTAAGTACATTCACATTGCTGTTGTACAACCATCACTAAAGCCATATTTTTTAAGTGCTCAAGACTGCGCATACAGTAACTGCTCAGTGAGTGGCAGCTAAAATTACTCTCATTAGTACTATCTTATTCCATCTTAAATTTGTGTAAATTATTTATTCCTAAACAGAAACGATTTCATATTTATTTCCACTAAATTGCTCCTAGTCTGGGAAATACTAGTTTCAACTTTTAAGCTGTAAACTATATTTCTAGCTTTCAAATTCTTCATTCAAGTGAATGACAAAAATATGCAAATATTAAGAACGAACACACTGAGCATTTACTATGTGCCTAGTGCTGTTCTAAGCATGTTCAATTAATCCTCAAAATAATTCTAGGAGGTATATACTACAAACATTCACATTTTATAGCTGAGTATAAAGAGGGTAAGGCACTTGTCCAAGGTCACCCAGTTGGTAAGTGGCAAAACCAGGATTTGTACTCAAACAACCAAGTTCTAGAGCCACTCTTTTTTTGAGACTGAGTTTTGCTCTTGTGGCCCAGGCTGGAGTGCAATGGCATGATCTCGGCTCACTGTAACCTCTACCTCCTGGGTTTAAGCAATTCTCCTGCCTCAGCTTCCTGAGTAGCTGGGATTATAGGCATCCACCACCATGCCTGGCTAATTTTGTATTTTTAGTAGAGACAGGGTTTCTCCATGTTGGTCAGGCTGGTGCCGAACTCCCCACCTTAGGTGATCCACTAGCGTCAGCCTCCCAAAGTGCTAGGATTACAGGTGTGAGCCACCGCGCCCAGCCTCTAGAGCCACTCTTAATCACTCCACCATGCTGCCTCTCACACACATAGTAACATACCACCCATGGGAATAATTAGTTTCAGATGCCAGGTGTTAAATGTTGACTGAGACTTTGAGTTTCTCAGAAGCTTTAGCATCTATTATTTCGTGTGCCTTTCCTAGAGATAATAAAGAACAATCAGCCCCATTTTACAGATAGAGAAGCCTCAGGGAGGTCAAGTAATTTGTTCAAGGTCAACAGACCTTGGAGAGGTCCTGGCTCCTAGTTTGGCCACTTACAAGCTGTGTGAATCTGCAATCTGCTTGAGCATCACTCAACTGTTAAAGGAAAATGACCACAACACCTTTTGCAAGAAGTAAAAATGTATCTGTTTGCAAAATACCTGGCACAGAGCTTTGTATAAAAAGTGCTCAATAGGCTGGGCGTGGTGGCTCACACCTGTAATCCCAGCACTTTGGGAGGCCAAGGTGTGCGGATCACCTGAGGTCAAGCGTTCTAGACCAGCCTAACAAGGTGAAACCCTGTCTCTACTAAAAATATAAATATTAGCCAGGCGTAGTGGTGGGCGCCTGTAATCCCAGCTACTCGGGAGGCTGAGACAGAAAAATCACTTGAACCTGGGAGGCGGAGGTTGCAGTGAGCCAAGATCGTGCCATTGCAATCCAGACTAGGTGACACAGTGAGACTCCATCTCAAAAAACAAAAAGTGCTCAATAAATTTGAGTCCCTCTTTCCTCATTTTGCATGTAATTGCTGGCATAGTGTTCTTTCCAAACACCATGCCTCTAATTTTCAATACCTTCTCACCAACTGTGTTGACAGATGGGGGGCAAAGGACATGATTTTCTGGAGATTACTATGTGTTATCAAACCAGAAACCTCAGTGAACCATGTGATACCAAATCAGGCACCTCAGTGAATTATACCTCCAGCTGTATTACATGATTTTAAATATAACAAACTTCTCTTTTGTCCATATGGCCTATCACTTTAACAAAGTAGAAAATAAAATTGGTCTACCCAGATTTGTTCTTTATAAAATTACGCTTAATGTTCTCCAATATCTTCTGTTCTTTTAGGTAACTGACAAATACCTTACTTGATTTGTTCTGTTTCTGACCAGACATTGTTCAAAAATTAAGTTATCATTTCCAAATTATATCTTTTTCCTCTTAAAAAAAAAGAATGCTTTTTTTTCTTGTTATTAGATCCTTCTTCTATTCACCATGATTTCTCAAAAATAAATGCTAATAACTTGGCACTAGGTTTTTCTCTCACATTTGCATAGAGGGAACATCTAACACTGAATTATAAGTACTATTCATGCCAAATATGGCCAGAACAATTAGTATTTGCTGTCATTTGGGCAGCATTTTCTTAACAAAAGATAAAAGTACTAGGAGGTGGCATGGTCTCTTGTAAAGCGAAACTGCTGCATAATTAATCTTTTTTTTTCCTCCCAGACAGCAAGGATGTCACAAAGCATACACTGTTGACTTCCAAATATCATTTAAAACACTCCCATGTCTTAAAAACAATTTGAAGTAGATGTTAAAAGCCAAGGAAATTTTTCAATCACGTGTTGACTTCCTGAATCTACTATTTCTCCAACAAGCTAAAAGGCACATTGGGAGGGTACAAGCAGAACCACTACAGAGAAAAGTGGTACTATGGGAGCAATTCATTTGTTTGGCACAGTGAAGGTTCACTGCCAATTTGTAACAGTATAGATTCAATAACTTTTCAAAGCCAAAAATGAGGTTTGGACAAGAGTAGCTTTTCATAGTAGCTTTTGCTGAGATCTAGCAGCTAATGCAAATTTTAAAGCCTGTAAAAATTAGTAAAGCACAGGCAATGTTTAGGAATTAAAATATGACCTATCACTTTATTTTCCTAAAAAAACACCAAGCTAAAATAAAATATTTGACTCCACTCATTCATTCTTTCTTGAGCTAATTTTATGAAAAGAGGATGGAAAAATATATTTTTGGTGCTTGAGTTCAGTCATCTATAAAAAATATTATGTATCCTACTAATCTTATGAGTCTGACAGAAGGATAAATGAAATAAAAGCTGTTAAAGCATTGTTCAAAATTTAAAGTATATAGCAATGTGAGATACAATTGTATTTTTTTATCTATATATTTTATTGTACTTTAGGTTCTGGGGTACATGTGCAGAACATGCAGGATTGTTGCATAGGTACATACATGGCCATGTGGTTTGCTGCCTCCATCCCCCATCACCTATATCTGGCATTTCTCCCCATGTTATGCCTCCCCAAATTCCCTACTCCCTGCTGTCCCTCTTCTATTCCCCACCAACAGACCCCACTGTGTGATGCTCCCCTCCCTGTGTCCATGTATTCTCATTGTTCGACACCCGCCTATGAGTGAGAACATGCGGTGTTTGATTTTCTGTTCTTGTGTCAGTTTGCTGAGAATGATAGTTTCCAGATTCATCCATGTCCCTACAAAGGACACGAACTCATTGTTTTTTTTATGGCTGCATAGTATTCCATGGTGTATATGTGCCACATTTTCCTTGTCCAGTCTATCATCGATGGGCATTTGGGTTGGTTCCAGGTCTTTGCTACTTGTAAACAGTGCCGCAATGAACATACGTGTGCATGTGTCT
>CAUYLG010059463.1:0-84402 GCA_963573385.1 Cacajao melanocephalus | reverse complement strand
TTAGAGTCAGTGTGATGTGGTGCTGAGAAGAATGTATATTCTGTGGATTTGGGGTGGAGAGTTCTGTAAATGTCTATTAGGTTTGCTTGGTCCAGGTCTGAATTCAAGTCCTGGATATCCTTCTTAATTTTCTGTCTCGTTAATCTAATATTGACAGTGGGGTGTTAAAGTCTCCCACTATTATTGTGTGGGAGTCTAAGTCTCTTTGTAAGTCATTAAGAACTAAAAATGTGGAACGCTTCACAAATTTGCGTGTCATCCTTGCACAGGGGCCATGCTAATCTTCTCTGTATCGTTCCAATTTTAGTATATGTGCTGCTGAAGCGAGCACATTTATTGGCATTTAAATATTGCACACTCAAACCCAAATACAAGAATAATCTGAATGCTGGGACCAGTATAAAACTGCATTTTGTCTCTAACTGTAATACCAAACCCAGTGCTATGGTTTGAATGTGTTCTCCAAAGTTCATGTATTGGAAACTTAATCCTCAATGCAACAGTGTTAGGAGATGGAACCTAATAAGATGCATTTATTAATAAGAGTCATGAAGGCTCCACCTTTATAAATGGAGTAATGCAGATCATAAAAGTGCTTAAGGCTGCAAGTTCAATCACTTGCTCTCTTGCCCTTTCATCTTCTGCCATGCAACGATGTAGCAAGAAGGCCCTCACCAGATGTAGTCCCTAGATCTTGGACTTCCAACCTCCAGAACCATAAGCCAATACATTTCTGCTCATTATAAACGAACCAATCTCAGGTATACTATCTAGCAACACAAACGAACTGAGACACCCAGTGATCACCTGAATAGTTTCACTGTTGTTGCTGAGCTATAAAAAATATATATACATATACATATTGAAACATTTGTATCCCATAATGGGCTTTCTGTTTGACAAGGATTCTGCTGCTAGAAAAATAACTTTGAAAACCACTGGATTAAACCAACCTAAGGTCCTTTTGAGAGCATGTGATTCCGTGAAGCATAGCATAGGGGATCCCAGGAGAAGTTGAGCACTGGGATAAAGAGGTATGGTTAAGGCCCCACTTTCATGATGCTATGGCACAATCATGGTTCACTAAAGCCTTCAAAACTCCTGGTCTCAAGGAATCCTCCTGCCTCAGCCTCCCGAGTATCTGCGACTATAGGTGTGTGCCACCATGCCTGGCTAATTTTTAAATTTTTTGTAGGGACTGTATTTAGTCCAGGAAGGTCTCAAACTCCTGGCCTCAAATGATCCTCCCGCCTCAGCCTCCCAAGGTACTGGGATTACAGGCATGAACTACTATGCCTGGCCAATCTGACTAGTTAACACTGTAAATGCAGTCTTTCTTTTCTTAATATTAAATCAATTTCAAATTTCTACATTTCATCTTGCTGTGCACTGCCTAAATGTGATTTTTACAATAATCTTGTGTAAAGAGGCTCTAACAAGTCCATAATAATAATAATAATAATAACTGCAACCGAACCATTCAATTCAAGGTAGATCAGAAAATGCAGAAAATGCAAACTTTTAGTAAAGACAAAAAAAGTCAGATGGGAGCTCTTTTTTTTTTTTATGGTTGTAGAAATAGTTGCATGCTCCTTGCAAGGTCTATGATCTTCCTTTTGATATGTACATGAATCAAGCCCAAGGCAGGAAGAGTAAATTCAGTTCCTCCTGCTACCTGAGGGAAAGGTTGTCCCATCAGGTACAGTCTATGGAGGAGCAAATTGGGGAAGGGTGGGGCGCATCTGTGTTGAAACGGCCTTGGAGAGTTAGGTGATAAAATTCTTCTCTGAGCTCAGAGGTACAACTAGATAAAAATCATGCCTCAAAATTGTTAAATAAGATATGGAATTTTACTCTGACATTTGACTTCCTTAAAATCTTACTGTAATGACATACCTTATTTAGTATTCTATCACTGCTAATAATCATCATGTTTATTTTGTCTAATGAAGATTCTGCTTCCTCCTTCTTCCCTTTTAAAAAATAACTGAATTGGAAAATGTTATATTTTCAGTTGCCCTTGCCCAAGGGAAACCTGGCCATTCAGACCCAAGGCGTTGTAATCTACAGTCTGGCAGGAAGTAGACCCTCTACAGAGCCCTAACTTTGCAAAACCAAATCCATAAACAACAAATGCCCAGGAACCCAAGCAAAATAATCTTAAAAATAAACCAGCTCAAAGTCAAAAGAATCAAGAAAGAAATAAACTACTTTTGGGATATCTACTCTTTCAGTATATTTTCTACAGGAACAAAACTCTTTTATATTTAGTATTTCATTTGGTCTTCACAACCCCTTCTATCTCCCATCTGGAAAATGACAACAGAGATTAAATGACCGACTCAATATTTCACAGATAATTTGTGATGGAACCAAGATTAATACTCAATAGTCAGGCATCCTATGTCTTAATGACCTCCTTGCTTTCCTATCAGATCATCCTTCAGCCAGAACTACTCCAGCTGCTTGGTCTCCAACAATGACTCTGAGCTTCAAATTAGCAAGAGTTCAGTTTCTCAATTAAAAGAAAAAAGAAAAAATGACAGTAATGCATTAGAACTAGGTAGTCTTAGTGATTTATAGCGCATTTGCATTCAAATCACCTATCTCCTGTGGAACCCAGAAACACTCTGAGGAGTGAGAAAATAGGACAATATTCTTTGCCTGTAACTGATGGAAAATGCTGTCCAGATAAATGGCAGCAGCAAGAGGAGTAAAATATATCCGAGATGGAACCAAAAATTAGTCATCCATAAAGGAACAGGACAAAAAAACTTAACCCAATTTTCCGTAGACTTTTAAAAGACTATTATTGGCCAGACGCAGTGGCTTATGCCTGTAATCCCAACACTCTTGGGAGACAGAAGCGGGTGGGTCACCTGAGGTCAGGGGTATGAGACCAGCCTGGCCAACACAGTAAAACCCAGTCTCTACTAAAAACACACACACAAAAAAAAAAAAATTAGCCAGGCATGGTGGCAGGTGCCTGTAATCCCAACTATTTGGGAGGCTGAGACAGAAGAATTGCTTGAACCTGGCAGGCGGAGGTTGCAGTGAGCTGAGATCCCACCATTGCACTCAGCCTGGGCAACAAGAATGAAACTCTGTCTCAAAAATAAAATAAAATACCATTCTTTAATGTAAAGCCTCAATGCCTACAATTTTTATCTCCTCTTGAAAAAAAGATAAGGTCAAATATAAGTTTGGGAAGAAAACAAAACAACAGCAGCCTTAGGGGTAGAGATTGTCCCCTTTTCATGAGCCTGGAAGACAATTTTTCTCTTCTCAGCCGACCTACACTAGTTTGCCAGATAAAGATCATAGGACAATGAATTCAAATTGGGGGAAACATGCAATCAAATAGAATACAGTGTAGGGGCTAGCAGTAGACTTTGCTGTCAGGCAAAGCTGCATTTAGATCTTGGTCCCCCACTGATCAGCTGCATGCCCTTGGGAAAGCCTTTTAACCTCTGCACACTTTTGTTCACTGTCTTTAAGCTGGAAAGAACACCTTGCTTGCCATAAGGATTTAAGAAGGTCAGCTGTGGCTCACGTCTATAATCCCAGCACTTTGGGAGGCCAAGGGGAGTGGATCACGAGGTCAAGAGATCGAGACCATACTGGTCAACATGGTGAAACCCCATCTCCACTAAAAATACAAAAATTAGCTGGGCATGGTGGCACGTGCCTGTAGTCCCAGATACTTGGGAGGCTGAGGCAGGAGAATTGCTTGAACCCAAGAGGCAGAGGTTGCGGCGAGCCGAGATTGCGCCATTGCACTCCAGCCTGGGTAACAAGAGCGAAACTCCGTCTCAAAAAAAAAAAAAAGAAGGTCATCAGGGAAAACTGACAGATGAACAGGAGTCATCAATACCATTACCTCTTCTAAAATAAGCAATTACCATGTTTTTTTAAAATCCATTTTTACCACCGGGTAAGGTGGCTCATGCCTGTAATCCCAGCACTTTGGGAGGCCAAGGCAGGTGGATCCCTTGAGGTCAGGAGTTCAAGACCAGCCCGGCCAAAATGATGAAACCCTGGATCTCCTAAAAATACAAAAATTAGCCAGGAGTGGTGGCAAGCACCTGTGGTCCCAGCTACTTGGGAGGCTAAGGCAAGAGAATCACTTGAACCTGGGAGGCAAAGGTTGCAGTGAGCTGAGATTGTGCCACTGCACTCCAGCCTGGGAGACAGAATGAGATTCTGTTTCAAAAAATAAAATGAAATAACATAAAGTCCATTTTAGCAAATAAAGAATTCCCAGGTAGATTGTGTCTTCTGAGAGAGGGGTACCTACCTAGGTGCATAACTCTGTCCTGGGTACTTCTGAAAGAAAAGCTGTTGTCCCATCCTGGAAAAGCATACATTTCAATGGGAGACAGAGTTCCTGCAAAGGCCCTAAGGCATTCACAGAACTAATAATGCACAAATTCTCCCAAGGAAGAATGTACCCCTAAGTGCTGGCCCTGCAGAAACACTGTGGCATGAAAGAGTGATAATAAATGCAATTTCTGAAAGATGAGGTTTCAAGTTTTGGTTCCTCCCCTTCTGAATGAGCACAGAGCCAGCCCACAGGGCCTTGCTGGGTGTGAAGAGGCACTTGCTTGTGGCAGGAGTCTTGGAAGAACTGCATTAACCATGACCCTTCTAACAGCGTAATTGCCGCGTATATGTGTCAGGGCCAAAACGCAGGCCCTGCTCAGCCTGGGAATGGGCTGCCCTCCATCAGCTGGAGGTGGCTTGTCACCCCCGCAACTCCTGTTACTCCAGGGTGAAGGTTTGATGGGAGAACCCATACCTCGAGTCCTTACTTGGCTGGCCTCCCTGAAAGACTCTCGCATGGCCAGCTTCTACATCCCAGAATCACCATTATGCTGCACAGCAAAAGGGTTTATGTCTTTGGGTGTGGGAAGAAACTTATCCTGTTCTCCAATTTCTCTTCTCCTCGATTCCAACCCACCCCTGAGAGCACACAGATCAGGTTCTCACCATTCCTACTCAGGACAATCCCGGTCCCAAAGCCCTGATGTTATACAAGCTCCGAAGTCTCAAGGCAGCATGGAAAATCCTGCCCTCCCTCCAAGGGGTGGCTCAGGTCTCAATTTCTTCATGAAGTTTCTTTTGAAGACATCCTCCCTTCTGAGAACTTCTTGAGCATGAGAACTTCTATTATACTCCTGGTAATTAATTGGACTGTGCTATCCTGTGTGTACATAGGTATGCACCTGTCTGGGAGCCAACCCAGGGCTCACCTGGGTCATTTTACCTGCTCTGCTGGGCTGGCTGGGACCCGTCCTCTCCAGGTATAGCTCCCCAGTGCTGCTCACTAGCTCAAAGAGAATAAGCTTCCCAGACAGTAGACAGTGTCGCTATGCTCCCCAGCAGGAGATAACTGCAAGGTTCTCAAAGTCCACTGGGAAAATCTGACCATGGCCCCATATTGTTCTCTAATAATTTCACCTGTATTAGCCTTATCTCTACATTGAGCATGTGAGCTTTCAAATGGAGAAACATCACATGTGTAAGGTCCAGGTGCTGGGGAACCCAGTATTGGGGCCTCTGCAGGAACTCTGTCTCTCAACGTCTGAAGGTATACAATACCTAGATGTATCTACAATAAACAGGAGGAGACTTGCAAGGGACAGTGGTCAAGTCCTCTGCCTCTGAGGACATCTGAAGACAGTTTTGGGGAATTCATGCTATTCTGGGCAGTTCCCACCCTCATTTAGTCAAAGGATTCGTCTATTGTCATGCCTGTCTGTACAAGCCATGACAAGACACTAAAGAAAGACTTGGGTGCCTCCAAGGAGGGATCCAGTTGTATCAGATAGCTAGAAAGACCACTGTAACCTTACTGGCATCCTCCAAAACATAAATGGCCGAGGCCTGACTTCTACCCACCAGTTAAAGAGTAAGAAGATAAGAAAAGCCTTGGAGTATATGGTTAAATTTACCCCTACTGTCATTCTTCCAGGCTTCACGACACAAGCTGGAACAAATACAGTGCTCCTCAGAGGCAGAGCACTCAGCAAACGACTTTCAGGAGCCACTGCCAGGCTCCATTTTTCTATACCCTAGGTCAGGCTGATTTTTCTTACCAAAGCCCAGCCTCAAAGAATCGAATTCAGAGTATTGATTTGCTATATGCAATTACAAATGGAAGAATGGTTAGCTCTCTGTGATGCTGGTCCACCTCAGGCATCTGGGAAGAATTCACACAAGCCAACCAGGACAGACTCGTGATCCAACTGCCAACACAGGTGAAGACAGCTGCCCGCCCAGGCTTCTGGCTCACCACGCTTTCAAAGGAAGCGCTTAGAAGGGACAGGGAATACATTCTGAAAAATAAGTCACTGGAATAAAACTAACACCCCACCAGGCAATTCCAGTGCACCCCCCTTAAAGACTGTGTTGGGACTCAGAAAATGATACCCCAGAGTATAGTGCTTTGGCATGCTGAGTACTTGGAGCTAAAGGAGACTGGAAGGTCTCAGAGGCTGCCTCGGATGCAAGGCCTCTCTGACCATCTCCAGTCCCTTTTACTTCCCCAAAGTGAGAGTTGCAGAAGCCAGAATTCCTCCTCCCCAAGGTGGGACTACACAAAGTAGAAACCCTCTCTCCCAAAACAAACCATAAAACCTAAAAATAATATTCAAACCTTTCCCTACCTCTCTATGTAGGAGCTGGCTACAAAGAAATTCTCTGACCTACTTTGAGTGATAGTTGGTCATAAGACCCCCATTCCAGAAGGGTCCTGCCCTATAGCCGGGAGGAAGGATGCTACACAGAGAAGCCAAGAAGAATCCAGACAAGCAGCGTTGCTGGCTTCCTGGCCCCATTAGTCTGTTCCCGTTAGATCATACCCTTGTGTCCAATCACATTTCTACATGGCTTTCCATTCTTCATCAAACTTTATCATAGAAACAGATCATTTTCCCTGTGTTTTGGGGTCTTCAGTTCAGAAGGTTCCTGTGTCACATAAAACTTTGATTAAATAAATTTGTTATGCTTCTCTCTTGCTAACCTGTCTTTTGTTATAGAGGTGTCAGCCGTGGCCCCTGTGATGGGTGAGGAAAGGGGTCACAACTTTGTACCTCTCCATATGACATGTGAGTAGGCAATGCCCACCCATCTACCTCCTCAGAAGTCAGCAAAAGCTCTTAACATATCCCATCCCCTCTCACCTTCTGCTCCACCAACTCCCAAAATGCATTTTAATAGGTTCAATCAACAGAGGCTGATGCAAAACAAATATTAAAAGAAAAAGAAAACATATTAGCGTTTTTGAGGAACAAAGCACCTCAAAACTCAAATATTTAAACCTCTAGAGGGTTCTATATCTAAATGAAATAGAAAAGTCTTGGGGGGAAAAATGGCACCTTTGCAAACAGCATTTTATTTGAAAAGAATACATCTAAATGATCCCATGCTTTCATTTCTTTAGCAGTGCAGGGACAAACTAAAGCTAGCTTCAATTAGCATAACTTTAATTTTAAAGGAATAAAAATAAAAGAAGCTTCCTTTGCCATCAACCTGTTTTTCCCCACTCACATTTGCTATGAATTCAAAAGAAAAGACAGAGTAGGAAACCAGCAGCTAGTAGAGACGGCAGGCAAAGACAAAACTACTATAAATGCCACATTTGGACAAAGGTCAACCGCCAGAGCTCTTGTTCACACATTTTCTCTCTGTGTCTCTGAAGGCATTCACAGAAGGATACCCTATTGGATGTATATAATAATACCTAGAATTTCTCTTTTTGGGGTAAACAAAGCTGCACATGACTCATCTGATTTCTCTTTGACCCATACTCAACTAAATCAGGCTGAAGTTCCAGGTATCATTACCCCCCCCCAACCACCCCAAATATACAAGTCTCTTCCTCTCATAAGGTCCCCACATTTACTAAAATCATTTGAGACTTCATCGGAAAGACCATTATGCTTGTAAACTTTAAATAATTTAAATGCTTCCTTGTATATAAATATTTCATATCAGAAATTGATTTCCAAATGAAGTGACCCCACTAAGCAGTGTCCAAGTGCATCCAGATGAAATAAAATACGGCAGCTTTTTAATGCAGTTGGAAAACTGAATTCCACATAAGGTCATGAAGGATTATAGGTACAATACTGAATTAAAATTGCTGCCCCGAACTCCCTTCAAGTCAGGCTAGAAACCTATCCAGTGAAATCCTCAGGAAGAAGAGCTAAACAAATGTTTGCTTTACTAAATGGCTGAATTTTTAAAGGAATAACCTAGGGTGATAGTAAGGTTGAGAATGGATACTAGATACGTTTAAAAAAACAAGTCATATCCTGAAATCACTGAGTTTTAACCTTGGGTAAGACAACAGTAAGGTTTTAAAACCTGATCCAAAAAAGGCTCTGGCCACTAGCCCTTATCTTGTGTCAAGAAGCAAAGGAAAAAAAAAATCCTGTTCTATAACTTGCAAGAAAAAAGCAGGGCTATGATGCGACCCCAAGCCTCAAAACATGCAGTTTCTCCCTGAGCGGCATGAACAGCAATCACGTTGAAAAGGGTGAACAAAGAACAGAGACGCGCGATAAACACCATTAACCAGGGCTCCAGGCAGCACAGAATAAACCAGCTCGAAATAAATGGGCATTGAGACCCCAACAAAAACTTTCCACACAGCCTCAGGAGTATGACAGTCCAGGACTGCAGGCAAATCCTGAAGTGTGGTGAAGGAGGAAGTGGGCAGGGGGTCCACACTGCAGCCCCTCCCTTGACCTCTCCAACAACACTGGCCACTTCTTTCCTCCGTCCCTTCCTTGGGTACAGAAGGAAAAAGGCATAACAAGACCAAGTGGGACTGAACCAAGGAAAACATGCCCACTTCTTACGCCAAGCCAAAGGCACAGAATTGAGCAAATTAGCATGCACATATAACCCCCAAATGTACTATCCGGCACAGCACCACCTCACCGATGGAGACTTAAAACACACACATACACACACCAAAAAATACTTTTTTTTTTTTTACCAGAGCAATAGCTGAGAAGAAAAAATTGTAACTCCTCAAGTCGTAGGGAAGGCTAAATCCTGCCTCGCCTTAGCTGCAGCGTTCAGCTTGATATAGCTAAATTAACAAAATGTTCCCTTGGCATTTTAAATTCTCTCTTTTCTTTTTTTCCCCTTACAAGCCGGGTGGGGGGTGAAGCATAATAAGTGAAAAGACAAAGCAACTTCAAAACAAAATCAGTTATTTGTAAACAATCCTTGTGGGGAATTTTTCTCCCCTCCTCTCCCCCCACCCCAAGAAAAACAGCCCTACCAGTTGTAATAGAAAGCCAAGTAAAGATAAATCAATTAGCTTGCTAATTTCTCCCCTCTCATTTATTTGGCTCTGCACTGTATTTGTCGTAATTGACTACAATTATGTTAATTACTAACTCCAGTATAATTACTATATTTATTGTCATTGAGCACGCGATGTACCCACAGCAAAGCTGGCATTTGTCGGGCATCAAGAAAGCAAACTGTCGAGAGGTGATTCTCAGCAAACTGGCGGATGTGGCTTCAGCAAATGAAAGGGCAAAAGAGATTTCATGCAATGTTAGTTTGAAAGCACCGGTTCATTAAGGATATTAATTTTCTGATAACTACACATTTAAGCATGACACACTCACGCAGTATCTACAGGATTTCGCAATTATTAATGCGTGACAGTTTCAAATGCTAAGTGAATCAATTAAACAGCAGCATTCACAATTTGAGAAGAGATAACTGCTTCATAACTACCTAAGACTACAATTTTCACATGACAAAAAAGAGCCATTGAGGCGCCTTCAAAACCTGACAGGTCAAGAAAGAAGTTTGAAACAAAAGCACCTTACAACCATCATCTCTCCTCTTTACTTGTCAGATCAACTTTGCTAGTGTCTCCCCAGAAACGGCATCACATGCCAGCTGCCACAAGGTGATTTTTCATGTCTTGTCAAAGAAATCTTTTATTCTATTTGCTCTGCATTAACATGTTACATTTATTGATCAAGGGCCTGTTCGGCAGCCACAGCAGGGCACTGAGCTCTCCATGCCTACGGGGCTTTGATGTCCCGGTGACATTCGAGCCCGAATAATGCACATACTAAATGGATTTAATGCAGAAATGTGTTTGGGCCTGACAGTTACATTAATAACAGCCCCTCACACTGATAAATATGCAATTGCTACTATTAAGAGTTACCCAATTATGGGGAAAATATTTCTCTACCTTATAAATAAATCCATCAAGGAAAAAGAAAGTTTTAACAATGGTGCATTTTCTTAAAACACTTCTCCAGCTGCAGGAAACAGGCCGTGTGGGGGTTAACACCCCCTCTCCTACCCTCCCTCCAATTGCTTTTAATAAGTCTTGCTTTATCTCAAGAATGGTTTGGTGATTTTTTTTTTTCTTTCAAACCTCTTTTGTTGGTCTTCCCTGTTCTACCCGTCTCTTATTTCTTCAGAACCAGAGAAAAAGCAGACACCCAGGAGACTGAAAAATTGGGTTCTGTATAAACTCAGCGAGGAGCTTAGGGGAGGTGGTGCAGAGGTGGGGGCACGTAGCTAATCTCCATAATGATGGGTCTGGAGGAGGAGCTTTAAAAAAAAAAAAAACTGTACACATAACCTGAACATGTGTGTGTCTCTCTCTCATTTAAAACCCTAAGTGACCTTGTGCTAGGGCAGTGATTGGGGTTGGGGTGTGAAGGGGAAGAGAAAGCAGCTGGGATGGAAGAAGTCTTTTATTAGAAAAGTCTCGGCCAGGGAGAATTTGTAGTTATTATATCCCTGCAATTAAACACAGACATCCAGCAAAAAGCATAATCACTCCCCTTTCATCATCAAGGAGCAGGGAACAGCTGAAATCACCAACACTACAGTCCCTGAGGAGAAGAAAGAGGCTTTTCAGAGAGTGGGTGTGTGCACACAAGTGAGTTCATGTGCAAATACACACACACTCCCATGTTCCTCTTCTTTTCCCTTCAGACTCAAAATTCAAGCATGCAGTTGTCCGTCTCAAGCTCCCCCAGTCCCAAGGCTGGCTCCACAAACAGCACTGCTGAGCCATTTGTCCCATGGCTGCGACCTTTGATCTGAACCACGCCTCACAGAGCAAGGGAGGAGAAGAAGAGGATAAGTTCTCTGGGAAACTGCCACCTTCCAGGCCTCATGAGGTCCTGCCTCACCAGACTTTCCAAATCAGAAAGGTTTTAGAGAAGTGGGAGAGGGCAGGAAATGCTAAACACATATGACTCCAGGGCCTCCAAGGCCTTGAACTCAGAGCAACAAAACCTACTAAGACCCTGGTTATAGTGGCTTCCACAGGCTTTTAATGATTTTTAAAAAAGAAGGAAAGAAAGAAGGAAGGAAGGAAGGAAAGAAAGAAAAGAAAAGAAACAAACAAACAAATAAACTCCTCCCCGCCCCCCAACAAGGAAATACAGGCTTGGAAGTAGCTTTCTTCTCCCATATACACAAAATAAGATTTACACCATGAAAATCAGTTTAGCATAGCCATAAAGCTGAAGTCGGGCCACTGGGGCCATTTAATCCCAGCTCTCCCATTTAACTATCAGGGTGGTCTCAGGCAATTACTTTGCTTCTCTGGGCCTCAGTTGCTTCATCTGTGAAAGGTGGGTAAGAACAGCTCCATTCTCAGAATGCTGTTGGGAGTAAATGAGGTATCATATGTAAGGGTTCTGCCCAGCCTTGGCATGTAGTGCATACTCGATAATGTTGGCTATTTTTTAATAAGAAAATAAACATAACTTTTTTGTGTGTGAGACGGAGTCTCGCTCTGTTGCCCAGGCTGGAGTACAGTGGCACAATCTTGTCTCACTGAAACCTCCGCCTTCAGAGTTCAAACAATTCTCCTGCCTCAGCCTCCTGAGTAGGTGGGATTACAGGTGTGCACCACCACACCCAGCTAAATGTTGTATTTTTAGCAGAGATGGGGTTTCACTATATTGGCCAGGCTGGTCTTGAACTCCTGACCTCAAGTGATCTGCCTGCCTCAGTCTCCCAAAGTGCTGGGATTATAGGCATGAGCCACTGCACCCGGCCTAAACATGACTTTTGATGTCATTTGTCTGACTCTCTGTCCTTGGACTCCTTTGGAGAGTAGAGCCAGTCCTCTCTCGGTATTATTGGCAAGTCTGTTTTATCATGAAGCTCATCAAGAGAACTATTCTGCCAGCTAACTCCAACAGGGCTCCAGAGGTCTTTCTGAACAAGCTGCAGTTGGCATGGGAGAGGAAGGATTCCTTTTGTACAAAGCTGTCCCATGCCCTGACAACATCTGGCATCTCTGGCCTCACTCACTAAATGCTAGTAGAGTCCACCCCCATCACTGCCCTCTAAAGTGGCAGAATTTCCTGGTTGAGAACTTGATGGTCTAGCAAGTAGAAAGTCTGAAAGGGTTAAATTCTCCCATCTCCCTCCCCACACCCCCAAACCACCACTGCTCGCAACAGCTACCCTGACACTGTGGAAGGCAGCACCACCCACACGCACAAGGTCCTCAGAACAGAAAGCAGGGCAGAGGGAGGGGTGGGGCAGTGGGGCCCAATTTCCGAACAGCTCAGGGAGACAGAGAAACTCTACAAGACAGGAAAATAAACCCCAAGATTCTGGGAGAGCAAAATGAGTGAGAGGGAAAATAAAAAGCATTATCAAAAAGTCCAGGAATTTCTTATCCTAGAGGCAAATGCTGCAGGAAATATGGAGACAATGTTTATGAAAGCACTTTCTAAATTATATTGCAAGTTATAGGGATCATCATCATTGGAGAAAGCGAACCTCAGGAAAGCCCTGTGGCCCCTTAGCAATTGTCTCCAGTTGCCTACCACCTCCTGGCCCAGTCTTATGGTGGCACAATGCACCATTTCCTCTGGGTAGAAATCCAGGAAGTCAGGAAGCCTTAGGGAGGAGGGAGTGCCATGGAAACCACCTCATAGTGGCCTGAAATCTGCTGCCTTAGTGCTTTTCCCTCCCTCATTGAGTCAGGTTTTTGTTTGTTTGTTGCTGAGACTGGGTCTTGCTCTGTCACCCAGGATAGAGTGCAATAGCACAAACACAGCTCACTGCAGCCTCTACCTTCCAGGCTCAAGTGATCCTCTCACCTCAGCCTCCCAAATAGCTGAAACTACAGTACATGCCACCACTTCTAGCTAATTTTGTGTACTTTTTGTAGAGATGGGGTCTTGCTATGTGCCCCAGGCTGGTTTCAAACTCCTGGGCTCAAGTGATCTTCCTGCCCCAGCCTCCCAAGGTGCTGGGTTACAGATGTGAGCCACCATGCCCAAGCTAGTCAGACTGTTTTGGTGCTTCTACAGGGAGGGAGGTCACTCCAAAAAGTATGAGTAAAGGGAATCAAAGTCTTCTAAGTGAGATTTTTTTTTTTTTGAGTTGGAGTCTTGTTCTGTCACCCAGGCTGGAGTACAGTGATGTGATCTCAGCTCATTGCAACCTCCACCTCCCAGGTTCAAGCAATTCTCCTGCCTCAGCCTCCCGAGTAGCTAGGATTATAAGCACCCGCCACCACACCTGGCTAATTTTTGTATTTTTAGTAGAGAAGAGGTTTCACCACATTGGCCAGACTGGTCACAACTGAGACATTATATATCACCCCCTAAGTCATTTTCCACTTCACGTTTTGATTATGTGTTCTGGTGGTAGCTGGAGACACCAGGATGGCCAATGATATTCTTGGAACAAAAATATTTTTTTTACTACATCACTTAGCTTAAAGAGAACACGGTTCTAATATACATAGAACCTTGCCTCCTAGGAATGAGTCAGGATATATCAATGCCCTAGAAGTATACTGAGAATTCACTAACAGTTTATCCTCTAAAGTCTATCTTTTCCACCATCACCTCTTCTGCTCAAGGCTTATAGACATGAGCTCTGTTGCCTCCCCTACCCCAATATCAGCATGCTTCCCAAATAAGGCCACTACATTTGAGGTTTGAAACAAATAGGAATAAAGCCCTTGGCTGCAAAGCCAGTATTTAATGAAGACCCACTACCAACAGAACATGTCCTTTGAACTGTTCTCCTAAGAGTCAGGTGGGGAATTTTCTCTCCCCAGTCCCACTGGAGCACGATCAAATATATGCTCCTAGCTGGCAGGGATAAAAATATATATGAGATTATCTGGTTTAGCCTGTGGAATATCAGCGACAGTTGGAAAACTAAGGTATTTATATTAGTTAGGACAGGCTAGGTTATGCTGCATTAACAAGTAACTCCAAACTCTTATAACACAGATTTATTTCTCATTAAAAATCTATGTCCACAATAGATAAGCAAAGGGTTATACTCATTCCTGGTCAGAATCCAAGAATGATGATCATCTTACTAAAAGACAAGTGGCAAATCATTCTCTGGCTCCTACAGATTCTGCCCAGTGGTCATACCAAAGGGTGCAGAGATGGGCAAACACATTATATGTTGAAGGAGATCTTGAACATCTGCGAGGAGCCCCAATGACAACCATAGCGAAATGGCCCTCACTATGGAGGATCAAGCCCAGGCTCTTAGCCTCACTAGCACCATGTTCTAAGCACTAACTATGTTTACTGAAGACCTATTACATGCCAGGTACTTTAGAAGGTGCATTACACGCAGAACTCAACATTTCTGCAATTAGCCCAAGGTCAGTTAACCAACAGGTGAGTGACAGAAGCAGGACTTCAAGTCAGGATGGTCCAACCCCAAAGCCTTGGTTCTTTTCATTACACTGCCCATCTTCCCAACAGAACAGCAAGTTAACAGCCCAATTCTGTCTAGCAGTTCATAACAGAGATACAGAAAGTTTGGTGTGTCTGTCCTCAAAGCAGCTCTGACAGTACTCCAGTTGTCTGCCTCATTGCCTGCAGCCAGGGAGAAAGGGCGAAGCCGCTTTTTCTGAAGTTTCCCAAACTCCAAAGTCCTTTACCCTCAACCCGGCCAAAGCCAAGGAAGCAAAAGCAAGCTCTACCTAGGAAATTTTCTCCTAAGCAATTCTGCGGCCCGTGCATTTATCAGAGTGATTCTAAATAAAATGCGACTGCAAAGAATTTAATTTTTT
Organism: Cacajao melanocephalus; assembly: GCA_963573385.1. Lineage (NCBI taxonomy): Eukaryota > Metazoa > Chordata > Mammalia > Primates > Pitheciidae > Cacajao > Cacajao melanocephalus. Next base: position 69,320 of record CAUYLG010059463.1, on the reverse strand, counting down.
AAAACGTAAGCTTCTTGTTGCCACAGATCAATTAAACCCTCTTGCTTTTATTGCCAGGTTGACATGGGCATATTTATCACTGTTTGCCATGGGAGCTCTGCTCTGCCCGCTGTGTTCAACAAGCTAAGCAGGCAGCCCACTCAGGGGCCCTGGTGGAGAGGAACAGGGCCACCAAGGAGAACTCTGCCCTGCCCCAATCAGGGGGACATGAGAAACTAAAGAGCTGGAACAATTCATTAAAATGTCCTTTGCATGGAGCAGATTAAGGAACCAACACTGGCTAAAGCACAGAATTCTCTTTACTAATTAACAAAGGAAAGGTAAAATATGAACAAGCTCAAGGAAGAATTTGGGACCATGGACAGATTCAAATACCCTTGGTAGGAGAAATTGGTATAACCTCTCCAGAGAGTAATCTGATATTTGTACCAAAAGCCCCCCTATTTTGTCTAGAAATTTGTCAAAGCAACTAATCAGAGACATACTCATTGAAAAACCATTAACAATCGTGATATAGGCAGGGCATGGTGGCTCATGCCTGTAATCCCAGAACTTTGGCTGTGGTGGGAGAATGACTTGAGCCCAGGAGTTCAAGACCAGCCTGAGAAATATAAGGAGACCCCATCTCTACAAAATTTAACAGCAACAACAACAACAAAATTAGCCAGGCATGTTGGTACACACCTACAGTCCCAGCTACTCAACAGGCTGAGGTGAGAGGATCATTTGAGCCTGGGAGGTTGAGGTTACAACCTCAATCATTAAGTCACAATTGTCCCACTGCATTCCAACCTGGGTGACAGAGTAAGACCCTGTCTAAGAAAAAGAAAAAGAAACCATTGTAAAGCAGTAAGGATTTATTGAGATGGTGAAATGCTTCCAACACAATGTAAACAATGGCATCATTTTTTAAAGTATTTGGCATCGTAAAAGTCTAGGAAGACAATACAATGATAACAGTGGTGATTTCTGGTTGGTAAGATTATCAGTGACTTCAGAGGAAGACGGTTTCCTTCATACTTTTTCTGGGTTTTCCAATATTTCTATATTAATTACTGTTGCTCTTATAAGAAAAAAATTATCTTCAAAAATAAAGATCTTAAATACAATTTCATACATATGTAGACAATGGACTCACATTCACTAAAGCATTCAAGTTTAAGGGACAAAATGTCATGCCTCCTGGCTGTTACCTGATCACCTCCCTAAACCTTCTATCTTCATTCCAGGGTGGATGGCAAAACCCTAACCCCAAGAATTGAGTCCAGAGAACTCAATCCAGCTCACAGTCACTATGGCTGCCCTGGTTCCCAGCCAATCACAACAGGAAGAATCAGATCCAGGCTGAAAGAGCAGAAAAGAGGAATGTGTGAGCCTTTTAAGGGAGCCAGAAATTTCATTTGGGCCTGTTTTCTTACTTCCGTTCCCAATTTCTAACACTGTCAGGTTAGAAATTGACACTGACACTGGCTCCAGTAACTTGAATTCCCCCCCAGGAAAGAGTCACAAAAACAATACAGCCTGAAATCCATGACCTGGTGACACATGGAGAGGTCACCAGTTCACTGTTGGACAATCCAACTAACACAGAAGAGAATACACCATACTTAATGCAGGAAAGAAGACTTTGAAGTGTAGTGGGAAGAAAAAAATACATACAGTAACTTCAAACAAAAGTCCAGAACTTATAAATCCATAACTACCCTCCCTTCCAGCATGAACAGGTGGCCATAGAATCAGCAGAACCACCTCTTTTATGAATGAGATTAAAAATGATTGTAGACGACTAAGAATGAATTACAAGACAACAAAGAAGGATGTTCCTCACATGAGTGGTTGAAACCTGGTGCCTTTCTTTTAACTAACACCTTGGCAAGCAGTAAATACAAATCTGGCCACATAAAAAAATTCACCCAAACAGATCAATAACAAATAGGGATATTAAATAAGTAATCAAAAATCTCCCAACAAAGAAAAGCCTGATGGTTTCACTAGTGAATTTTATCAAACATTTAAAGAATTAACATCAATCCTTCTCAAACTCTCACAAAAAATTGGAGATAAGAGAACACTTTCAAACTCATTTAACAAGACCAGCATTGTCCTGATATCAAAGCCAGACAAGGACACTACAGGGAAACTGCATGCCAATCCCTGATGAACATAAAAGCAAAAATACTCAACACAGTCAGCAAACCAAATTCAACAGCACATTGAAAGAATCATGCACCATCATCAAGTGGAATTTATCCCTGGAATGCAAAGACGGCTTAACACATGCAATCAATACATATGATATGCCACATTAACACAATGAAGGATACCACATTAACAGAAAAAGCATTTGACAAAATTCAACATCCTTTCATAATAAAAACTCTCAACAAATTAAGTATAGAATGAATTTACCTCAACATAATAAAGGTCATATATGACCAGCCCATAGCTAACATCACACTCAACAGAAAAATACTGAAAACTTTTCCTCTAAGATCAGGAACGAGGATGCCCACTCTCACCACTTCCATTCAATATAGTAATAGAAGTCCTAGCCAGAGCAATTTGGCAAGCAAAATAAGAGGCATCTAAATTGGAAAGGAAGAAGTCAAATTGTCTCTGTTTACAGATGACATGATCTTACACATAGAAAACTATGATGACTACACCAGAAAAACTATTAGAATAAACAAATTCAGTAAAGTTGCAGGATACAAATTCAACATACAAAAATCAGCTCCATCCCTATACACTAACAAAGAATTATCCAAAAAAATTAATCTGATTTACAATAACATGAAAAAATAAAATATTTTTATAGGAATAAAATTTATTCCTATAAATTTAACCAAAGAGGTAAAAGATCTGTACAATGAAAACTATAAAATATTGATGAAAGAAACTGAAGGATACACAAATAAAGGGATATATCCCATATGACCTAAAGCAATCAATAGGTTCAAGGCAATCCTTATCAAAATTCCAATGGCATTTTTCACAGAAATATTAAAAAATCCTAAAATTCATCTGATACAAAAGACCCCAAATAGAACAATCTTGAGCAAAAAGAACAAAGCTAGAGGCATCACACTACCTGATTTCAAAACATACTACAAAGCTATAATTTTCAAAACAGTACATGCTGACATAAAAACAAACATATAGACCAATGGAATTAAATAGAAAGTCCAGAAATAAATCTATGCATTGACAGTTAACTGATCTTCAACAAAGGTGCCAAGAACACACAAAGGGGAAAGAACAGTCTCTTCAATAAACAGTGTTAGAAAAACTGGATCCACATATGCGGAAGTAAAAATTGATCCCTTATCTCACACCACATACAAAAAAATTGGGCCTTTTCTCAGATAATATACAAAAATCAACTCAAAATGGATTAAGAACTTAAACATAATATAATGTACAGCATGGTGGCTATAGGTAATATTACCGTATTGTATATTTCACATCTGCTAAGACAATAGTTCATGTTCTCATCATACAAAAAAGGGAACTGTGTGAGGGGATGGATATGTTAATTAGCTTGAGCTCACTAATCATCTCACAATGTATACATGTATCAGAACATCATGTTGTATACTACAAACAGATACAACTTACAGCTGTCAATTATGCCTCAATAAAGTTAGAAAAAATTTAAAAATCACATGTTAGTTTACGTATGGAATATCTCTGGAAGATGACACAAAATCTGAGTAACAATAGGTAGCAGTGCAAAGGGAACCTGGGAGGCTAAAGGACATGGGTGTAAATGAAACTTTCTTCTCACTGCATGCTTGCTCCTTCTAAAGGCTGTGCCATGTGCATCTATTAACTATTTAAAAACTGAATAAACAGAACTCCTTGCCTAAAAGTAAACTTTGCCCTAAAATGCAAATGGACTGCAGCTGATCTTTGCAACCTAGGGGAGTGCAAAGTTTTTATTTATCAAGGTATTGCTCTGTTTAAGGCAACATCCTGATATGACTCTTTTAAGGTAAAAAAATAATAATAATAAGCCTGTAAAGATGTTCTAAAAGGATGGGAAAGGGTTAATTTTTCTGTATATAACAAAGGGAGAATTTTGTGCTTCTGAGGATAGCATAAAAATCCTGGAAAGATGGTAAATGACATGGAAAAGAGAGAAAGGGCCTAGGAGAAAGAGGCGCTAGTCACATGCAGGAGGCCTGACCCTAATGAGAGGCACCGCCAGGGAGGAATTCTCTGTGGCAAATAGAACCCCAAAAATTTCCAGGAACAGTGCTATCCCAACCTTATCTCCTGCTGTGTGCCACAATTACCGCCTAGCCCCCTTCACTACCCTTCAACTGGCAGTACAAGTCAATATATAACATGGTGTTGGGCTTTGGAGAAATGAAGGGGGTGTCCCGAGTGGGGCCAGGCAGGCTGCCAAGAGGAAGAATAGCAGGCAACAGAGCCAAGAGATGGTCAGAGCAGGGAACTGTGGTGCGCTGGGTGCAGGGCAGCCTGACTGGGAAACATGCTCCCTGCAGTCCCATGGAAATAGTGAGGGGCAGAGGGGCCTAGGGAGAAACTGTCTACAGAACATGGGATACGGATTCACAATATTTCATTTGGATATCATGATCCCTGAAGCCTAGAGGGTTTGGGTCATCCGCTCCATCCCCATTCATTTGGAAGGTAAGTTTAGGATCTCCTGTCTCTTCTCTTCTATTTTTCCCCTCTCCTGCTTATTCTTTTTTTGGTGTTTTTTTGTTTTGTTTTGGTTTTGGTTTTTGGTTGTTTGTTTTTTTAAGACAGAGTTTCGCTCTTGTCGCCCAGGCTGGAGTGCAATGGTGTGATCTCGACTCACTGCAACCTCCGCCTCCTGGGTTCAAGTGATTCTCCAAGGGAATACAGGCGCCTGCCACCACGCCCAGCTAATTTTTTCTATTTTTAGTACAGACGAGGTTTCATCATGTTGGCCAGGCTGGTCTTGAACTTCTGACTTCAAGTGATCCACCCGCCTAAGCCTCCCAAAGTGCCGGGATTACAGGCAGGAGCCATCGCACCTGGCCTCTGCTTATTCTTTTTAAGAGGAATTAGCTAAGCATCTAAAACATTTTAGATGTTGATTCAGCTGAAGGCAAAGATAGAAACCAGTGCCCAAATAAGCTCAAATCTTCCTCTAACACCCAAGAAAGCATTGCCTCCCCTACTCCTCCCTCCCATTAGGTAAATAAAGAAGGTCAAAGGTGATCCAGTCCCAACCACACCCAACTCAAGTCAGAAGCGCTTTTCTCCATTCTGGTCTGTAACTCCCTCCAGCATAACCAACTCCTTAAACTCGAACTTTTTCTGAACCTTAGACCTCACCCCTTCATTGCTCATCCCTGCCCAAACTCAGCTACAATCCAGTGTGGAGCTCACACACTGACCACAACGCAGACAAGAACAGGCTCCGGAGCAGATGTGAAACCAACTCAAACACAACACTACAGAAATGTCTCTCCTCTCAACAAAGGAAAATGCTAATCTTCAGTGTTCTCCCTCTGAATCCACTTTTCAGCCACCCCCTTACTAAATTTTCCTGCGTCTAGAATGTTGTTTCCTACAATAAATCCATATAGATCCAGCCCCTCAGAGCCAACAGCCCCTTCTTGCCACACATACACACCTCCCAAAGTCCAGTCCCTCCTCTGCCAAAGAAAGGCGGGGCCCCTGGACGTGACAAAGATGGCTGTGTTTCCTCAAACCCGACAGCCCAGTCCCATGACCCATAAGCACTGACACTCCCTCACAGGACACAACCTCCTCAAACCCACATCCGGCTCCCACCAGCTACTCAGGGCAACCACAAGCCCGCGCCCCCGATGCCCTGAGCCCCTGGGGGCTAGTCACACAGGAGGAAACCCTTCCATGCCCAGGAAAGGGAGCCTTTCACCCGAGTCTGCTCTGGGAAGCTGGAGCATTCAAGGCTGTGCACTCAGTCCTCTTTTTAGATATCAGAACCAAAAAATCAGCCTTCATTTCTTTAGAGTCAGCATGTATTTACTTGGCTTCCTCTCATCGCTGTGCACTACTTTGCAACTTGTCTGTTTCCACCTCTCCCCAGATGCACACAAACCCTTTGGGGGTAAGGAAGAATACACAGACAGTGGCCACTCTCCTTCCACCACAACCCTCAGGATGCCCCTTTCCTGGAGACAGCGCAGCTCCGTGTGGCCGCATGCTCCTGAGCAGCATCCGAGGAGTTGTGCTGGCTGACCTCAAACAAATCCTCTTCTCCCTTTCTGGTGCCTTAATGCCCTGAGTTGTGTCCATTTTCCTTCACATTCCTAATTCCCAAGTATCATGACTCAGTGGTGGGAAATGAAGACTCGGAGTCTACAAGCAGGAAAGTACCTGGGCCCTGGAATGGAATTCAGGTTCTTCATCTCTCCTTTGATCCCAGGACAATCTGTCCCACTCAGAGGGCAGCACAGCTATCAAGGAGGACACAGAGGAAAAACCCTGAGTGGCACCAGCCTGTTAGGAGGAAAAGCAATCGCCTTGCCTGATGCCTGACCCCTGCTCTTATCCCACCGACACCTGCTTTCCAAGTACCTCTTACTTCTCTCCTCCAAGCCCCCAAACCAGGCACAAGGCATAACCTTTTAGGGAGAAAGGAAATAACTGCCTGTATTCTCCACTGGAATAATATACAACATCACACTTACCTTTGCCAAGCCTGGAACAGTTGTCAGAGAATTTCCCTCCCACCCACCCCATGCCAACAGTTTAAATTGCTTTGAAACACCATCTGGGAGAAATTATCATCACAAATATTTAAAGCTCCAATTTATAAAAAGGCAAAAGAAAGAAAACACACACATAAACACACCCTACCTGTGACTCAACGAGTGCTTTGGGACCCGTGTTTGTCCTAAAAAAGCACACCTAGACACCCCAAAACACTCTTGCAGTTTCCATCTCATTCCTTCCCCAAGAGTGTTCTGACCTGTCTGCACAGGTATCCGTGAGAAATGAAAAAATCACAGTGAAAATATGATGGCCCTCTCATAGGAACTCGTGTGAGATGAATGAGGCCCAAAATGCTGGCTGCCTCTTCAGCAGCACAAAAAAAGTCAGCCGAGGAATCACCGGACACAGTCAAACCTTTGCGGTGTGATTCCACACATCTCAGAGCCTTATGCTGAATAAAAGGACGCCCTGTGTAGAGCTGGAACGTTTGACTTTTATCTGCCGGCCCTAAAGTACCCAGGAGGATTGGGCCTCCCAGGCCTGGCCTACATCTTGTGGAGGTTACATACCTCAGAAGGTTAAAGCTCAGATCAAGCCTCTTGGCGAAATGTCCACAGTCCCTGCCAAGGTGCTCTGGAATTTCTCTGCAGTCCTGGCCTATGTAGGACACCTGGAAATTAAATGGAACAGAAACAATGTGGCAAACGGAAATCACCCAGCTGCTCCCAACCCTGAAATTACCAATCCAGTGATTGCTTCCGCAACTTGAAACGCATGTTTCTCACATACAGAAAGGCCACATTTGTGACTGTTTTCCTGATCAAATCAGCTTTGGGGGCTCCAAGGAGTCCACCAACAGCTCCCCTTTCCTGGTGCAGTTAACATGATGGAGACTAATCCCAGGACAATGCAAATTGGACTAAAATGGGCCAGATTCAGGTGTCCAAAAGAAACTTGATTATCAGGGCACGTTGATATAACCGCAACAATCGCCCTCTCACTCAGGGTCCTTTGCAACAGCTGTCCCTCCACCCCTTCTTCTCCTTCTCCTCCACTGCCCCCCAGTACCCTGGTATGCACATTACCTCATAAAAGACACAGCAGATTCACTTACCAGCATTCAACTTTTAGGGTGCTGGAACAAACAGGGTTGGAAAAGAAAACCTCCCGAGACCAACAATCCCATCCAATTGCCACTGTGTACAAAATGCCCTCCCCACCCAAACAAAGCTGATTTGAAGGCAATTAGGGCAACAATGTGTGGTCCTCCTCCAGAGGACCTTTGGCAACCAATCCCACTCTGCACACAAAGCTGTTCCTTAGGCATTCTTCTGTTTAGTTCAGATTATTAAGTACCCGTATGTGCCCAAATATTAAAAGGCTGAACTGAACTGAATCTGAACTGATTGCAGAACTGATGCCTGTGAGGTCAGTGGGCTTTCTCATTACCCTAATCACCCGGTTTTTGGAACCCATTTTTACAGACAGCAATCTGTGGGCAGACTAGCAACTAATCCCCAAACCATAAAACAAACCCATGGGACCAAGCTGACCAATGGGCCACAGCACATGCTGTTTCCCTAAAGTACAACATGCTCAACCCCCAGGTAGAAATTCAAGCCCAACACACGGCTACAACCTTCTTCTGGTTTCCCTACAAATCACATTCTTCCACACATATAGACACAGATGTCTTAGAATGAGAGAGAGAGGGATTCCCCAGGAGGGTATTTCCTCAGGGGAAACAAGACTATGGTGGCTGTCTTACATCCTCAGATATTAGGTTCACTCATGTGAACTACCAATATCCAATCATTTTAGAACCACAAAATAGCTCTTTCACATGGTTCAACCTAATACAAGCCACACTGAACCCTGACACCCTCAACATCTCCCGTCATCTCTCAATCTTCTTCTATCCAATGAGGACAAACTGCTGACAATGCAATACCCTGTATCCACTCTCCTCCAGTCACTTCATTCTAGGAGGAGAGAAAATAAGGAGAAAGGACAGAAAAATAGCTGACTGCAATAAAGTAATTTTGACTCAAGAAGTTACAGGCTAAAAAATAAAGGACTCTAAGCTCAATCTAGTAATCTCCCTCTTTCTACCTGGGGTCCATCTTTCGCCTCAGTTCCTTGCGTAATAAATTAAGTTCTGCTTCCAAGCTAAAACGGAAATCATAGGCCAAAGAGAGACTGAGGATATAAGTCCCCAGTCTATCTGGGGACTTTGATTTCCCTCAGGATCTCTGCTCAATCAGCAGCTTCTTCTGTATTGCACGTTCACAATGAACCCCAGGCTCATGGTGCCCACCAGAAAATCCATCCCATTCACCCCGGCCTGCACCGCTATCCTGTACATATTATCAATCAAGACCTCTGTAATATACATAGCAGAGATGTGTTTTAGATGCAGAAACTGAGCTCCTTCCTCTTGGAGTGACCAAAGACTAAATCTAGTAGAGACTCAGCTTGTCAAAACTTCTTATATTTTATGCAAGGAAACTAAGACTCCAGAGGCCTGCCCAGCACAATACAGCTTCTTAGTGATAGAGCCCAGATCAAGTCCTATACCATAAGTAAGGACTTCAAACTTGGGGGCCGTGGAGTGCTTACAAATCCACGTGGGTGTGGGATTTCTCTCTTTTTTTTAAAGAGATAGGGTCTCACTGTATTGCTCAAGCTGATCTCGAACTCTAGACTCAAGCAATCCCCCTGCCTCAGCCTCCCAAAGTAGCTGGAATTGCAGGTAAAGCCATCATGCCAGGCAGACACGGGTTTTCTTTATTTTTTTTTTTTTTTTTTTTCCTGAGACAGCATCTCACTCTGTCGCCCAGGCTGGAATACAATGGCGTGGTCTCCTCTCATTGCAACCTCCGCCTCCCGGGTTCAAGTGATTCTCCTGCCTCAGCCTTTCAAGTAGCTGGGATTACAGGTGCCCGCCAACATGCTTGGCTAATTTTTATATTTTTAGTAGAGATGGGGATTTTACCATATTGTCCTGGCTGGTCTCAAACTCCTGACCTTGTGATCTGCCCACCTCAGCCTCCCAAAGTGCTAGGATTATAGGCGTAAGCCACTGCACCCTGCTGAGTTTTCTTGATCAATAAATGCCAATGGTGCATCTATCATCATGTTTTGGCTTCAAAATGAGTCTTCTGAGCTGAAAGAGCAAGAACTTCTTACATGGTGTTACACTGAGGGCCCAAGAAGAGTGTTAGAGCCTGGGAAAAAAGAGGGATATTTGCTTCCCTTTTCCTTCTGTAGGAGTCCCCTTCAGAGAGGAAACAGGAGCATCAAACAGGAGAGCTATCACCACGAAGCATTTGGATCACTCACAACATCTGATGAGACTTTCAGCAGCCTGTTTCTTTATACGGTCTTAACTATACAACATCCCAGGAAGACTAAGAGAAATATAACTTGTTCTCATTCCACAAAGATGAAGACCAAGTCTCAAAAGTTTAGCACGAGAACCAACCTGATAAGTAATCTGCAAGCTTAGACAACCCCTGTGGTAAACTAGAAGTTTTAGAGATGTGAATTAAGCCAACCAGGCTGAAGGGCTCAAATCGGCTGGAAAAGGCTTAAAAGCAGCAAGCAGACACTGCCAGGCATTGCAGGCAACACTCGAAACTAGAAAAAACAGACTTCAGAAGTACTTCTGAGGGAAGACATTACCTCTCAGGACGTCAGGAAGCTTCTTAGAGCAAGGACCACCTAATGTAAGATTCAAGGCCAGAAGAGCCAAACCAAAAATAGTTTGCTTCTTCAGCAAAAGGGAGAAGAGGTATAGAGATGAACAGATCTTAAATGGCACAGGAGCAAGAGCATATCTAGAACACCATTGCATTTAGTCAATTACCTTTATTTAGACTGCCTTGAGGAAAATTCAAACTTATAATTTCTCTATTTTCTATAATTTGTACCCTAAGACTTCCACCCTGTATGGAATGATAACAGGAAGGGACACCATTGCCTGGCAAATGAAAATATATCAAGTTAAAGACCCCCACAGAAAGGAAACTACAAAGGGAAAGGAGTGTGTCTGGAAGGGGTCCCCACCTATGTACACACCCAATCCCTCCGAGCAGAAGCTGCGGAAAAGGACCAAACTGCAGAAGACTGCAGCTGTCACTTTGCGCTGGGACTCTGGCTCCCAGGGCACTTCTGGAGATGATGAGTTTGTCAGCAGTCAGATGTTGAGGAGATTATTTTATGATGCCTGCTCCTAACCAGGGGTGGGAGATCCTCAATTTTCAATTTGTAATACTGAGCTGGGCATAGCGGCACACACCTGTACTCGCAGCTACTCAGGAGGCTGAGACGGGAAGACTGCTTGAGCTCAGGAGTTCAAGGCTGCAGTGAGCTATGATCACGCCACTGCATGTCAGCCTGGGCAACAGAGCAAGACTTTATCATTCATTCATAAATAAATAAGTGTATGTGTGGTACTGGAAGCTGTCAGAGTAGAAACAGCCATAGGTCCAAGTCTGATTCCCGGTACTGCTACAACTAGCTGTGTTGTCGTGGATGAGTCACTATCTTCCAGTCTGTTTCCTCTTCTGCAACTGGATGAACACTAACTGCCTCCAGAGGTCTTAAGAATAATATAAAACACAACATTTATTAAATGCCTATCATGTGCTTGTTATCTATTCAATCCTCATGCAACAGCCCCATGCATATTACTGTGCCTATTGTACTTACAGGAATGCGATGAGCTAACATATTAAAAGTGCACAACACCGTCCTGGGCACCCAGTGGCCACTCTGTGAAACAGCTGTTGAATCAGACCACTATCCCCACAGAAGGGATTCATTATTCCAGTATCTCTTGGGTGCAAGATTTCAGTGCCCAAATTCCAAGTTTCTATTTGTGTCTACAATCATATTGTCATAAGCTAGAGGAAAAAGAAGAGAAATCACTTAATGCTGAACATAAATGATGCATTCAAGCCAAGAGAAGTCAAATGAAGTCAGACCCATGGCAAATGAAAAGACTTTTATAGAGAAAAGCAATAGGGAGACTGCAACATCACCAAGCATGGGGCAACACAGGCCTGTGGAGCTCCTAAAAACCAGGTCCATAGCAGTCAGCCCACAGTGGCATTAAAAGCGGTGACCTGACTTCAAGTCAAGCAGCGTTCATCTTATTAAATTGTTTAATTGTATAGGGTTTTTCCCTTTGCCCTTAAACCATCCCTTTATTTGGGATTTATACGTCTCTAGATATGGGAAAGTTGTATTTGGCTTTATGTTTTTATATTTGAGTAACATTGTATTAAAAACTATATTCATACTATGGGCTCATGGGAAGTTTAAGAAAAATCTACTAAAGACTGATAAGTACTGTTCCATGCTACCCACAGAAATCACTGGGAGCAGAATGCCAAACAAAAACAAAAACAAAAACCACAAATCCACTAACCTGGGCAGTTTAGGAAACAGGGCACTAAGACCCTAGGGGCATTTTCCCAACCTACCTTCTTAGCTCCTCCCCAGGCAACTCCATCCTTCTAAAACAGTCCCCAAGGGCCTAAAATGTCTCACCAGTTCCATGAATGTCTTTGGGCTATCTGGAGTAGGCTAAGAACAGGCATGCAGGAAAAATCAAATCCAGGAAACAGAAGAGCAAAGGGAAAGGAAGCACAGGAAAGCACTCAGCCCCATGAACTTGTAGCAAGGTACACCTGGAGAATACCACATCTGAAAATGCAGAGACCTAGAGTTTGGGGGGCAGGAAACCCTCCTTCTTAGGCAGATACTCCCAGAGAAGGAAAAGGCCCTCTTGTCCAGCCCCTCCTTCTAGGCAGTCATATTAACTCCCAGAAAAAAGAGCCCCTTTCCCTGCTGGCTGAACAAGACTGGTCATTTTTAACATCTCAGCAAGCTGGTAGCTCCCTGGTCTGCTCACTTGTGAACTCCGGTCTTTCTCCAGCTCTCTCCTCCGAGGCTGTGGGTCAAGGGACAGAGCAAGCATTCCTAAGCAACTGGTAAATGAGGGGTGTTCAGAGATAATGGAAAGGCTAATTTCCAACAATGCCTGGCACAGCGCCTGGCACACAGTGGGCACTCAATAAATGTGTGTACCTGATGAAATGACAGGACTCTGGAAAAAAAGAAAACAGGCAGCGCCCGGTTTAATGGGCGCACAGTTGGCCCTCACTGCATCTGCAGGAGCTGTAAAAGCCCCCAGAACCTCCTCTAGGGAGGAATCATTCCCTTCAGCCCAAAGACATCTCAAAATCCAATTGTGCCTGACACTACCTGCCTCAGCAGTCCAAGAGGAGAGCTTCAAAAACTCAGAACTTTTTCTCCAGGGTGTTCAGGAAAAGGTGGGAAGTAAGAGGGCTCTGGCTTCATCAGAGAGGAAAGGTTAAAGACAGAGACTTGGCTTTTCCAGCAGGTAAGACACCTGGTCCCAGCGTGGCTGAGTTCATCCCTCTAGCAATGACTTTAAACTCTTGAGGCTTCACTACAAAGCTGAAAGCACGTGAGGCTGGGTGTCTGGCACCCAGGGTTGAAACTGGAGTCTTCATCAGACCCCTGTTCAAGAAATCGGGTGTGAAAACAGAACTGGAGGTCGGTGGCCTTCCACCAGCCTTTGGTAAGGAGCCTCTGGCTATGGCGTAGCCCATCCAGCGCAGGGCCCACCAGAACCCTCCTCTCCAGGGATGTGCTGGGACTTCGATGGCCGTAGGCACTTTTGCCTTCGTAAACCCCTTCCTCCATTTACAAATAAGTAAATTTATATGTTACAACTGCATTGGTATAAAGATGACTATATCAGTGTGATTTATCAAAATGGATTCTTTGAACAAAAGTTTTTAAAACTCAGATTATGAAATTGGAACATTTTCTGTGGGCCCCCGAAAGTACCAGGGCCCTCAGCACTGTGCCCACTGGGCCTACTCAGTGAGGCGCTAAGGGGAGAGGGAGCTCGGGGGATCTCGGGGGTGTTCTTCCCGCACAGCCAGGGGGTGTGACAGGACCGAAACGGGGTCCGTCCTCGACACACTAGGGCGAGCCTGAGCACCCGACACCCGCTGTAGATGCAGCCCCCTGAGGCGGGGACAGCGGTGTCTAGGCCCTGAGGAGCCCCTGAGCCCCGCCGTCCCTCCCCACACGTTCTGCACCCGGAGCGGAGGCGGGGCTGGCCGGGACTTACTTGAGTTCCACTGACCACGAGCCCGGCCATGGCGGCCAGGACGCGGGCGCGCGGCAAGGAGCGCGGGGGCGCGGCGGCGGCGGCAGCGGCTGGGAGCGCTGCAGGGGAGCGCGGCGGGCGTGCAGTTCCGCACTGGGCAGTCAGCTGACCTGGCGGAAGCTGGAGGAGCTGGCCGGCCGCGAGAACCTCAGCTCCGCCGCGCGCCGCAGCCGCCGCCCCTCGGCCCGGCCCCCGCTCAAGTGAGCACCGGCCGCCCGCTGCAACAGGTGGCCCTCGGCGCCCCGCGCCACGACGGCTGCCCGACTCCCCGCGCCCCTCTCTCCCCCCCGGGTGTCCCAGGGTCCAACACTCCATGCCCACAACTTGATCGCGTTGGTCTGGGCCATGCCCGACGTGGGGGGATTCCTATCAGGGGCACTCCATCGGAGCCGTTAGCTGTAGCCAGCCGGGCCTTTCCTGCATTTCACAATCTGGGTTACGTAAGGGTCCTCAACTGCAGCGACGAGGAGCGCTGAGGAGGGGGAAAGTCAGCAGGTTGAAGGACTCCTGGTGGGGCAGAGTTTCCATTTGTAGGAAGGGAGAAGGACTGGCGGGGGGTTGAATTTCCCTACAAATAAAACGCTAACTTGGCTAAAAGCATCCCAGCCTTTCCCTGTGGCCTCTAAGGGTTGATAATAATAAACCCTGGGGAAGGATAATTGGCTGGTGACCCCAAATTTCGGACTTCTCTTATTCTCCTGCTCCTCAGAGAGAGAGATTCGTGAGGCTTAAAGTCATCAGTGGCATCGTTCGCTGTTCCCCACCCACCGCATCCCCATGTGGAAGAGGTGGTCATGGGCCTCCTGTGTGGATGAAAGGAGGCCCAGTGGGCAGGTAACTCCCTAAACCCATGCCTGTTCTTCTCTGGAAGGATCCAGATTTTTCTCCTCGCCTATTCTTGCCTCCAAGCCCAGGATGAACAGAGCTACACGATATCAGCTGGTTGTCATCTTCCACTCCTACCGCAGCTGAGAACCAGCCCAGCCTTAACTGGCCTCTCTACCCTCCTACTTTAATTCCAGTAGGTATAGGCATCTCTTAACTAGAGAAGGGAAAATTAAGTCCTGACATGCTGGATCCTGATCTCACACACACTGCAGGTGCCTCGACTCAGTAGGCCTATTGATCATTGCAGCTCCCCACCTCCACAGATGGGGATATTCACAGGGCTTTGATTTCATTTTCCCTGGCGTCTGGCACTTAGAAGCCGCTGGTTCTGCAGCTGATGATGACAGTCATGATCGTGGTTAAACATTTTGTGGCTGGCATCGTCTCTCAGACAGCGCTGGACCTAACACATTGTTAGGGGGCCCTTGTCAGCATTCTGATGAGCATTGTTGATCTCAGAGGGTTGACCTTCCTGCCCCTCTCTGAGCTGGGAGGAGCAGATTCCGCAAAGTGGAGCAGTAAGAATGCAGTCTTGACTGTGTTTACTTTGGGGGATTCCAGGAAATGCTGCAAGGAAAGGTCCTAACAGGCCAAAAAAGAAAGCTTACCCTCCAGAGATAAGGGGATCAAAGGGAACCTTCCCAGGCCTGCTGCCCCAAGGACCAGCTCCCCCGCCTTCTCCCTCCTTCTCTGCTGGACACGCCCTCTCTGGTCCATTGTCCACTTTTGTCTGCTTTTCCTGCCTGAAAAAGAGGAAGTGGGCCCGGGGCCCAGCCAGCAGCTCTGCCCTCCGAACCTTTCAGTTCAGCTTTCCTAGAAGGGCTTTGACAGATAGAAGAGGACTTGCGGAAACAGGCCCAAGTCTACTCAAAGATGAAATTGGAGACTGGGTCTCCCTTCCCCGACCAGAAGGGGGTTAGTGAAGGTCATCTCATCCATCCCCTTGCCTCCATACACAGCTGGGTTGTCTGAGCCTAGGCTGTTCTTCAGACACTACCAATGTCACCAAAGTGAGCTGGCATCTTTCCCCCTTTCCACGCTCTCTAACTACTGTTGCCTCCTCCAGGGTTGATCCAACGTAAAATCTTTCAGTGGCTCCTAATCAACTAATAATTAATACAGTCCAGAATCTCTAGTATATCCCTGAAGATCTCTTATAATCCCGTCAATCATTACCTCTTCAGCCACCTCTCCCACCTCTCCCGTCCTCTGGTTGGCTTTACAGAAGCTGTTAGTTTAGGCTGGAAATGCTTCCCCACCCACTGCTGTGTCTGCTCAGTGAACATAAAAAGAAGACCAGTTGACGGTGCGGGGAAGGATCATGTGCAGAAGTCACAAAAATTAAGATCAGGATAGCTCTGTTTGAGGGGACTTTAGTGTTGGAACTATAAACTGATAATAATAGAGAGCTATTGAAAGTTCTTGAGCAGAGTAGTTGTCTACTAGGGCTGCTATAACAAAATGCCATAAGCTGGGTGCATATAAACAATAGAAATGTATTTTTCACAGTTCTGGAGGCTGGGAAGCCAAAGATCACCACACCCACGATTTGGTGTGTGATGAGGCCCACTTTCTGGTTCCTAGAAAACGGCCTTCTTGCCGTGTCCTCAGATGGCAGAAGAGACAAGCTAGCTCCTGTGGGCCTCATTTATAACCATACTAATCCCATTCCTGAGGGCTCCACACCAATGATCTAATCACCCCACCAAGGCTCTACCTCCTAAGACCTTGGAGGTTATGATTTCAACATATGAATTTGGGAGGGACACAAACATTCAGACCGTAACAGAAGTGATTTCCTAAATGTTACTGGGGGAGGGCACCAGCAGGAACAAACTGAATTCATTGTCCTTACTCCTCAGCTTTTGGAAGTAGTCTTCAGAATAGAAGAACAAGGAGAAAGATGAGGATAAAGGAGACTAGAAGGAACAGAAGGAGGAAGAGCGGGAAAGGGAGAGAGGAAAAATGGAAAAGAAAAAGAATCTGTGTCCCTGGACCAAGGAAAATTGGAAGCCGGGAGGGGGACATCCTTCTACCTCCTCATCACCATTTGGAACAAAAAGGAACATTAAACAGAAATAGTAAAGTTCTTCCATGATGTATCCCTCCCTTGGGGAGGGGAGAGGGTAAAAAAATAAACACTGAGATAAGACTGACCCAGGAGCTAGGCAAATAATTCCTCTGGAATACAATGAGTTTACAAGAGTAAACATAGGAGACGAGTCCTGAACACAGCTCTTTCTGCCCCAGCTCCAGGAGCACTGAGGTAAAAGATGGGCCCACGCAGTCACGGTCCCCTCACCCTGTTCCGTGACTAATTGAAAGTGAGCTGCGAGCTTCCTATCCTGCTCCATCTTACTTGACAGCCGCTGTGCCCCAGCTTCTGGCCTTGTGCTAAGCACTGGGGACATCCATGACTAATACACATGCTCAGACTTGTGCACAGACGTTTGCAGCACTGTGTCAACAAGAAGTGCCGTCATTGTGATCCTGTTTTCTGAACCCCAAATTGAAGCACGTAGCTCAGCTTGTACAAGTGCACTCAGGAGGACCACAAAACAGAAAGCTCAAATCCAGCCTATGCTGACCACCCTGGGCCTGTGAATTCTGGAGCTCTGACGGGCACATGGAGAGCAACAAGGTTCAACACATACAACTGGACATTCCCTTATCGCCCTTGATGAAGAGGGCAATATTTTACTCCTACTGTCATCATTGTTATTATTATTCTGCTTTGGCAGAAGAAGCCCTTTGCCTTAGAGTCCTTCCTCTATCACATTCCTGGGGACAAAAAGGAAGATCCTGTTTATTTCCAATCAAGGGAGTTGATTCTGGGGTCGGCCAGAACCAGCGAAACAGGAACTGATTCCTTAAATCTCCCAACTCTGCATTAGCAGCTGAGAGAAGAACAGAGCCAGTTAACAAAGTTTTGTTAGCATTCCTAACTAACCTTAGCTGCATTTCTCTTCGGCCTGGCCTCATTTCTTTCAGGCCCAGCCCCTGGGCAGGTTAAGATGGTTGCTGCTGTAATTAATCATGCCCGGGCCCTAGTTCAGACTTACCACATTCAGATTTCAATTTAAAAAAAAAAAGGCAGGGTGTCTGCTTATGAAATGCTCTGCTTATGAAACGTTCTTTGTTGCTGAAGCAGCCCCCTTTCAGCCTAAAGGAGAAAGTCTAGGAAGTGCAGGAAAGAAGAGAGGTTTCCAGGGCCCTCCCCAAAGCACTTGCACATATGTGAGGGGATTGAGGATGATCTGTGCTCCAAAGCCCCTTCAGTATCCCCCAATCAGAACAAACTGAATTTTTAAAAATATATATTAAATGCCATCATAATATCTAGCATGAGTATTCATTCCATAAATGTTAATTTATTATACTATTTACAATTATAGTAACTATTTTTACTATTCTCAGTGCCTCAAGTTTTCCTTCTCTTTTTAATTTTTTTTTTTTTTTTTTTTTTTGAGAAAGGGTCCCAGCGTAGAGTGCAGTGGTGCAATCACAGCTCACCACAGCCTAGACCTCCAGGCTCAGGTGATCCTCCAGCCTCACCCTTCCAAGTAGCTGGGACTACAGGCACTCACCACCATGCCTGGCTAAATTTTTTTGAATTTTTTGTAGAGACGGAATTTTGCCATGTTGTCCAAGCTGGTCTTAAACTCAGGGGGTCAAGTGACCCACCCACCTCAGCCTCCCAAAGTACTGGGGTTACAGGCATGAGCCACCGCACCTGGCTGTTTTCCTTCTCTTTAGGTCTTAAAAGGTTTTGTTGTTGCTTCTCTGTTAAAATGCAAACAATAGGGCTGAGCATGGTAGCTCATACCTGTAATCCAGCACTGAGACCAGCCTGTGCAACACAGTAAGACTCTCTTGCTACAAAAATTAAAATAAAATGCAAACATTAGCTGGGCGTGGAGAATGGAGTAGGTTTGAGGAAGGTAAGGGTGGGAAAGGAGCTCTTGCTTTCCACTCCATTTCTTCTGTGATTTTGGTAACATGCATATAAACTACTTTTATAATTAGAAATAAAAAAGGAGGAGATTGGCACAGGATAGAGAGAATTTACCATGAAAACTACTATCGGCTAATCTCTTAGTACTTTTTAAACAAATCCTGAAATATTTCCCAATTTACCTGGAACTCGCCGCGATTCCAAGTCCTTGGCTGGGCTCAGGAGGCCCACATCTCCAATGTTGGGGGGGCTCACGTTGGACTTTCAGGAGGGAAAGAGAACCCACCGACCGTCTATTTCCAGTGGGAGCACATTTCCAGAATCCCAACTTGACTTGAAGAGGTTCTGCCACTCGGAAGTTGGGGAAGGGTTCCTCCCACCCTCATTAAAATACATAGAACTTGGCAGTCAGTTCAGTAAGGTAGTCCCCTGGCATCTATATTTTTCTCAAGTACTCCCAAAGTAATTTGGATTTATGATCATCCAAAACTCACTGCTGTAGAAACCATCTACCCCAATTACTGATGAGGGAAACTGAGGCTTAAAGGGTGGAAGGGACTTGCCCAAGGTCACCCAGCAAATGAGCAGGTGACCCCAGTCCAGAAAAGAAAACAGGACTCCTCCTATGTCCCACTAAAAACAGGATAAGGTGACTTGGAGGAGCACCTGAAAGATGCCATTTCACATCTAATCGCTTCTTGTCACGTTGCAACCATTTTCCTCATATGGAGCCTCACGCTGATGGATCAGAAATAACATTTTGAAAGTTATATCTGCAAGGAAATGGCTATTAATGTTCTTCCTCTCCTTTTAGAGTGCCGAGGAATACATATTAATTTTCTCTCTACTTATATTGCCTATTTGCAAATTGTATTCACTACCCAGTGCTCCAATTTGTCCTACCCCTGAAGAGATTATGATGAATAAATGTGTTCCTGGAAATAAAAAATTTGTCACCAAGATTTATTTTTATAATTATTTACAGGGATTATTTTAAAATATATATGGGGGGCAATAATAATTATGTGCACATGAGGGTTCTGGTGTGATTACCAATATTAATTCCGTGTCTTTTCCCACTTCTCCGAAAGAAGCCCAGGCTCTCTTTGCAGCTGTGAACCTGGGGCAAAGCAAGTGTCACGTGCATCTGGTAGCACCAGTGCCAGAGGCTGAGGGCCAGATGAAGGTTGATCCTGCTGGAGCCTTGTGGTGGGTAGTGCCCTGGCCTAGGAGAGCTGGGTTCAAGGACTAGCTTTGCTACAAACTCACTGGGTGCTCATGGATGAATCCTTTCCCTCCTAAGGTACTCAGTTTCCGCAAATGCAAACTAACTGATCTAAGGAGCTGTTGATTACTAAGATAAAAATGCACCTCTCCCCAGATCTACTGTATATTTCAAAATACTAGGAGAGAATAATTTGAATGTTTCTAGCATAAAGAAAGACAAATATTTAGGATAACGGATATCTGAACTACACTGAGGCCAGGCGCAGTGGCTCATGCCTATTATCCCAGCACTTGGGATTCTGAGGTGAGAGAATCAGTTGAACTCAGGAATTTGAGACCAGCCTGGGCAAGATGGTGAGATCACCATCTCTACAAAAAAAATTTTTTTTAAATTAGCTGGGAACAGTGGCACACACCCATAATCTCAGCTATCTGAGAGGCTGAGGCAGGAGGATCCCTTGAGCCCAGGAGTTGGAGGCTGCAGTGAGATGCAGTTGCACCACCGCACTCCAGCATAGGCAACAGAGCAAGACTCCATCTCAAAAAAAAAAATGACATTGATCTGATCTTTACATATGTACTCCCAAGATAGATACACCTCTTATGTATCAATAAAAATAAAATTAAAACAAAAAGAATACATTCACGAGCAGATATTTATTGAGCACCTACTATGTGTCCAGCACTAGGAGGACAAACAGTAACAAGACAGATAACAGTCCTTACTCCTGTGAGGCTTACATTATGGTGGGAGGAGACAGGTAACAAATAGAAACACAATTTCAAGTAGGTGAAATACCTCATTTCAGATAGCAGTCATGCATACTACGTAGACAGAAGTCCGACAATGTGAGATAGGGTATGGGAGGTGGGGGTGCTAACCAAGACATAGAGTCCAAGGTCTTTGCTCACCCTCCAAAGCCTTTCCCTTATGAAATCCTTGAGGAGCCGATCACGGGATGGATTTGCGCCCCACGCACCCCCTCTGCACAATGCTATTGTGATGCACAAATGGCACAGCCTCAGACAGCTGTGGAATGTTCTGGGAAGGCCTCTCTCAAGGGAGTAACATTTGAGCGGAAGTCAGAATCATGAGATGGAGCCAGCCATGGGAAGCCCTGGGAGAAGGGTTTGCAGAGGGGATAGCAAACACATTCTCTTAGTCTCATGTAGTCACTTTGCTTATGCTTGAGTGGTGAACTTGAACTTGAGTGTTTCCAAGGACAAAGTGTCACCCCAGCCAGAAAGAAGAGTCTTCCAGTACAGTTGCACTTGGCTTTGACTTGCTCCTCAGCTCCAAATCACAGGTGGGCTAAGGCTTCGGGATGCAGCAGCTGGAAGCAAAGTCATTCATGGACACACAGAGGTTCTACAGCTCTATAAAGCATCTGTGGTTTTCTTGAAGAGTGAAACACAGAAGGCGTGCTGGCCCTTATACATGCCTGCACTGGCACAGAATCTCCCAGACACACAAAAGCATACGAACAGGCTCGGCATGGTAGCTCACACCTGTAATCCCAACACTTTGGGAGGCCAAGGTAGGTGGATCACTTAAGGTCAGGAGCTTGAGACCAACATGGCCAACATGGTGAAACATCATCTCCATTAAAAATACAAAAATTAGGCAGGTGCGGTGGCGGGTGCCTGTGATCCCAGCTACTTGGGAGGCTGAGGCAGGAGAATCATTTGAATCCGGGAGGCAGAGGCTGCAGTGAGCTGAGATCACACCACGGCACTCCAGCCTGAGCAACAGAGCAAGACTTTGTCTCAAAACAAAAAGAAGCTCACAACCATACATGTAAGCACATAGCCAGGTGAGACACATGCCAACCTTGGATCCATGTGTTCCACTTCACAGCTATGGTCTGAAACCTGAACCCCATTCCTAGGCACACCCTGGTCTCCCATCTCACTGAAATAGCTACTAGTGGCCAGTAGAGAATGCAGACATTATAGATACCTGTACTTACTTAGACCTGAGAGGATTTATAGCTTATGCTGAGGTGCTAGAAATTTATTCATTCAATTCATTCATTCAAAAAATACTAGTTGAGCACCTACTATTTGCCTGACATGAATCTAAACTCTGGAGACATACCTGTTTAAAAATAAATAAATAAATAAAATTTCTAACCTTGTGGAGCCTACTTTCAATAGGAGAATAGAAAATAAATAAGGAGGCCAGGCATGGTGGCTCATGCCTACAATTCCAGCACTTTGGGAGGCAGAGGTGGGTGAATCGCTTGGGCGCAGGAGTTCCAGACCAGCCTGGCCAATGTGGCAAGAGCCTCTCTCTACAAAAATACCAAAAAAAATTAGCTGGGCATGGTGGTGTGCACCTGTAGTTCAAGCTACTTGGGAGGCTGAGGGAGGAGGATCACTTGAGCCCAGGAGGATGAGGCTGCAGTGAGCTGTGATCCCAGCACTCAAGTCTGGGTAACAGAGCAACACCCTGTCTCAAAATAAAAAAAGAAAGAAAGAAAAGAAACAAGTAAATACAGAGTGTGATGAGTGCTGTGGAGAACAATACAGCAGGGAAGGGGGACAAGGGTGCCGGGTACACAGGGTGATCACGGAAGGCCCCACTGAGAAAGTGAGATGAAGCTGAGATCTCCAAGAAGTAGGAGAGAGCCAAGTGAACTTCTAGGGGGAAAATGTGCCTAGCAATGGGAACAGCAAGTGAAAAGGCCCTGAGGCAGGAGGATGCCTGGCACATTTGGGCTGGAGTTAGTGATGATGGGGGAGAGTGGTGGTCTGTGACATCACAGGGCAGGTGTGAAGGGGACAGATCATGTAGGGCCAAAGAGGCGAGGTTATGACTTGTGTTTGTACTCCACCTGAGATGGAGAGGGTTTTTTGTTTTGTTTTTGTTTTTGTTTTTGAGACAGGGTCTTGCTCTGGCACCCAGGCTAGAGTGCAGTGGAATGATCCTGGCTCACTGCAGCCTCAACCTCCCAGGCTCAAGCAATTCTCCCACCTCAGCCACCAGAGGACCTGGGACTACAGGCGTGCATCACTACACCTGGCTAATTTCTTTTTTAATTTTTTTGTGGAGATGAGGTTTTGCCATGTTGCCTAGGCTGGTCTCAAACTCCTGAGCTCAAGGGATCCACCTACCTCGGCCTCCCAAAGTGCTGGGATTACAGGCATGAGCACTCCTGGCTGAGTGGGGGGCCCTGAGCAGAGGATGGGGCCTGCTCTGACTCACATTTTGTAAAGACTGCTCTGGCTGCTGTGCTGGGAAGAGATCATGGAGAAGGGAAGACAGAGGCTGGGAAGGCCAGACAGCACGTAGTCACAGGAATCCTGCGGACTATGAACAGTGCCTGGATATATTTTGAAGATGGCATCAATAGAATTTTCTGATGGATTGGATGGACATGGAAAGTGTAAAGAACCAATAGTCAAGGGTAGCTCCAAGAGTTTGCCTGAGCAGCCAGACTCACTCTGTCGCCAGGCTGGAGTGCAGTGGTGTGATCTCGGCTCCCTGCAACCTCTGCCTCCCGGGTTCAAGCAATTCTCCTGCCTCAGCCTCCCGAGTGGCTGGGATTACGGGTGTGTGAGATCTTCTTGCAGATCTCAGCTTCATCTCACTTTCTCAGTGGGGCCTTCCCTGATCACCCTGTGTACCCGGCACTCCTGTCCCCCTTCCCTGCTGCATTGTTCTCCACAGCACATGCCCAGCTAATTTTTGTATTTTTAGTACAGATGGGGTTTCACCACGTTGGCCAGGATGGTCTCAATCTCCTGCCTCATGATCCTCCCGCGTCAGCCTCCCAAAGTACTGGGATTACAGGTGGAGCTGACAAGAAGGAAATTGGATACATGAGTGTGGAGTTCAAGAGACAGATCTGGACTAGAGTTAGAAATTTGGGAGTCTTTAGCTTTCAGGTGTCATGTAAAGCCACATGACAGGATGAAAAAGATCTGAAGATTGAGCTCTAGAACCCTCCAACAGTTAGAGGTCAGAGAAAATGGAAGAATAACAAAGAGATTGAGAAGGAGCAACTGGAGAGGAAAGGAAGAACCAAATGCAAGTTAGGGCCTGGGAGCCAAGAAACAAAAGTGATCAGAAAAGACAGGGTTCCCAAGGTGACAACCTATGTTGCCAAGGATCACCAGGGGATGTTGAAACCACGGAGTGAATAGGATACTTGAATGGTTTCTAAAGTATCACCTCACAGGCCAGGTAATCTCAGCACTTTGGGAGGCCGAAGCGGGCAAATCACTTGAGGTTAGGAGTTTGAGACCAGCCTGGCCGACATGATGAAACCCTGTCTCTACTAAAAATACAAAAATTAGCCAGGCATGGTGGTGCACACCTGCTAATCCCAGCTACTCAGGAGGCTGAGGTAGGAGAATCACTTGAACCTGGGAGGCGAAGGTTGCAGTGAGCTGAGATCATGCCACGGCACTCCAGCCTGGACAACAGAGTGAGACTCCATCTCAAAATAAATAAATAAATAAAAATAAACACAAAGTGTCACCCCACAGAACACAGACAAATGGGAATTTACAAAGGGGAAAATATACCTCTACAGTGGAGAGATCTAGGGTCACAACCCTAACCGAAAGCTCAGACAGCATCTCCAAAGGTAATACGACCTCACATCATGAGTCTCTGATGTGATTTTGATGGGAAGTACACACGACCTGCATGCTGTTCTTGCCAGAAGAAGTTTAACCAGAATCCACGGGTGAAGAAACAGACAAATCTAGAAAGTGGAATATTTTATGAAACAATAGCGTTAGACTATCCAAAATAATATAATGAAAGAAAAAAAAGGCTGGGAGAACAGTTGTAGATGAAATGGACCAAAGAGACATGACACCCAAGTAAAATGTCTGCTCCTTTATTGAGCACTGGAACTTGGGGAGGGACAGCTAAAAAGACATGTTAGGGACAACTGGGAACATTTACATGTGAACTGTTTGATGATATTACTGACGATATTGAATTAACATTGCTTTTCTTCGTTGTGCTAATTGTCTTGTGGTTTCGTAAGAGAATATCCTTTTCCCTAGGACATGAAGAAATCAGGAGTAGACATCAAGAAGCCCACAGCTTTCAAATGGTTCTTAAAAATTGTGTGTGGGAGGGTGGGGAGGAGAGGGAGTACCAATGTAGCAAAGTGTTGCCAGCTGGTGAATTGAGGTGAAGGGTATTGGGCATTCATTGTCCTATTCTTTACATTTTTTCATATGTTTGAAAATGTTATAAATACAAAGTGAAGGACTAAAAGGAAGATGGCGTGATCAACTGCGTCCAGTGCTGGTTAAGGCCAAGTAAATGGAGGACTGAGAATTAACTTTGGATTTAACAACATGTGGGTCACTGGTCACCTTGACGATGTGGACAGCAAAAGAGGCAGGAAGGGGCCAGAAAGGAAAGAGCTGAGCAGGCCTCACTTTGAGGACACTAGGAGTAAAATTAATCCCATCGACATTTTAGAGCAATCAGTCTGACAGTTTGGGAGAGGATGGCTGAGAAGAAGGAGAGTAGGAAAATGTTCTCACAGGCTCTGAAAGTGTATCCTACCTACCCCTGGAAAGGGTGTCGAGGACATGAAGAGAGAGCACAGCAGTAGGGATGCAAGGGGACAGGAGGGGATGATTGCAAAGAGATTGCTGCCCAACTGCCTTGCCTTAATAATGCCTGTTTGGGAGCAAAGGATGAAGGAGCTTAGATGCTGTCATTTACCAAAATATCACATGATAAGTTCCGTTTGGGACATGATGCATTTTTAAGTCTTCGTGCATTGTGTCCTCCTCTGGGCAAAACAGCAGATGCGACTCCAGGACCAACAGCCTGCCTAAGCATCCGTGAGTCATTCTCACACTGCACTCTGTGCCTTGGACGTCTGCACCACACTTAGGGTGCTGGGGGCCACAACTTTGGGTGTGACAGTGACCTGAAGATGTTTTGTTTGTAAAGTCTCCAAATCCTGGGAATCTCTCTCCCCAGAATCCCTTCCAAGTCCTGCTCTGTGGACAGACTTTCCCTAATGGTCTGGCCTTCAGTGACTGCTCTGGGGTCTGAAATGTCATTTTAATGCATCTTCTGTGGGTCTGACATGGATGCCTGCTGTTTGGTGGTGTTATGTCCACGCATATCTGTTCCTTACTTCCCAATATTTTGAGATATAAACTAGGTTCCCTCTAGGGAAGCTAGTTTAGTTTTAGATATAAACCTAATTTATATCTCAAAATATTCCCAGCCTTTCCCAGAATCAATAATCAATAAACTGGGAAGAAAAGGGCGATGGAGAGAGGGAGGAGGAGGATGAAGGCCATCGGTTAACACTCTTCATACTAAAGATGCCCTAAAAGCTTGCTGTGCTGACTTCCAACCGTGAGGACCACTTCTCCCTTCTACAGGGGTGGGAGTGGAGTTACCTGGAGGCCATTGCTGTCAGCACCCCCAGTTCCTGAGTTAGAAGCCCTGGTAGGAAGCCTCCCTGAAACAGCCCACAGTGCTCTCTCCTGAAGCTGTTTGCAGTAAGTGACTCACCCAATTAAGAGCATCTACATAACAAAGCCTCACCGGGCTGCAGAGGTCATGGAGACTGTGAAGTGTGTCTTTCCTGTATACTCAGGAGAAGGTTCACTAATTACCAGTCATTTCCACCCCTCAAGAGCCTGTCAGCCTTTGAGATGCAAGGGATAAAAGAATCCCCAAATTCCCACCCCACACCAATCACTTTTACCTCCTCAACCCACCCCTGCATTTCAAACCTGTGACTAATAAGTGCCAGGGATGGGTCTCTGCCCACCTTGCTCAGAGTGAGGAGGGAGGAAGGGAGAGGAAAGAGGTTGCCTCCACTAGGAGCATTTGTTAGTAAAAGGCAACTAGGACGCTTACATCATTGTCTCTGTTAAACAACTAAGCAAACAAAACTTGTAATTTTTTTCTCAATTTATAAATATATGAATTTTGTAGGAGAAACTACAGGTGAGCAAGAAAAAGTTAAAATCACCCACGACCCCACCCCCTAAGACAACCAGAAGTCCCATAGACACCCTTGCAGCCAGTTTTCTAGGTGATATGTATTTACTGTGGGTGCATGTGCATCCCTGCTCTTTCATAACCAGCTTTTTCCATCTAATGATATATCTTCAACATCTCTTCCCATGAGCACATGGAAAGAATGTCAGAGGTGTCAGGGACGCTTAACCGGGTTAGCAGAGAAGGTGTGTTTTGGTCATTAGAGCGTGATAAGGAGGCATTGCCAGGATTTCTGAAAGCTGAAGGAAGCTGTTGTGAGGCCACAAAGAGCCCTTACTTTTGGTTGAGTGACACTCTCTCTGTGAACCTCACTTTCCTCATCTGTAAAACGGGGATAACAATATACACCTTATAGGATTGTTGCGAGGATTAAGGGAGATCCTGGTTGTGAAAAAACTATACAGGCATCGAATGTTTTATTACCCATTTTAATAAGGGTTCATTAATTAGTGCCTGCTTTTTACTTAGCTCTCTGCTAGTCTGTGTTGAGAGTATAAATAAGGCATCTGGTTCAGCCCTGGAGGAGCTTAAGATCTAATTGGAAAGTTAAACACACACATATACACAAAAAGCTAAACAATAAGAATTTAAATAGCTAATAAAAGATTTCATCAATTAGTAGATAATTAAGTGCCAGATGAGTGGCACAGACAGCAAGCACTCCAGGGATTCAGAGGTAAGAAAGAACACAGGGGTTAGTAATAATAATGACCACCTTAGGACTCTCTCTTTGAGCACTCTCTCTGTGCCAGGCGCACCCATTGTCTCATTTAACTTACCCATCGACCACATGAAAAAGAGACCATTATTACTTTCATTTGGCAGAAGAGGAAACTGAACCTTCAGAGAGGTGAAGAAGCTTGCCCTGGGTCACACATCTAGTGAGTGCGGTAGTGCTATTCCTTGGACTCAAGCAGTCGGCCCCCAGAGCCCACCACATGCTGAAGTACCACGCTCTACTTGCTCTACTCAGATGGAGGGAGGGGCAGGGTGGTGCTGCGTACTGAGTCGGATGGTACAAGAGGGAGCCTCATGAGTACAGACGGGACAGAGAAGGGTGTATAGGTGCAGGGGGAGATTCCAGGCTGGATGGATGGCTGGTCCTCAGTGACAGTGGAAAGCAAGCTTTGACAGTAAGATTGAAGGAGAGGGGCTGGGTGCGGTGGTTCATGCCTGTAATCCCAGCACTTTGGGAGGCCGAGGTGGGTGGATCACTTGAGGCCAGGAGTTCAAGACCAGCCAGGGCAACATGGTGAACCCCTGTCTCTACTAAAAATACAAAAATTAGCCAGTGTGGTGGCAGATGCCTGTAATCCCAGCTACTTGGAAGGCTGAGGCACAAGAATTGCTTAAACCTGGGAGGCAGAGTGTGCAGTGAGCCGAGGTTTGGCCACTGCACTCCAGCCTGGGCAACAGAGTAGGTGATACTCCATCTCAGAAAAAAAAAGAAAAAATTGGAGAGCTAAGGCACATGCAACGCTTTTTTGTAGAAAACGAGTTGTCCATGAGGGTTTGGAGCAATGTGAGATCCAACCAAAGCAGTGTTTGGGAAGGTAGGACTGGTTGGGGGATACCGTAGCAGGGTTTCAGATGGGTGCTGAGGAGAACTGAGGTTGAGGCGGAAGCATTTCAGGAAAGATGGAATGCCGTCCTTCCTAAAAAGCCCTTCTGCCCCAACTTTTTATCTTTGTGACATTTTGGGCTAATCTACATTTGGTTCCCGTGACTGCTGGCCTCATTCTGGCATGTTTACTAACTCCTTTCACACTTGGGTTCTGCGGGAAGTAACTCATTTGTTCATTCTATAAATGCTTGTGGAGGTCCCATTTCAAAGGGAGAATAAGTTAACACTATCTGAGTGCTAATTATTTTTAAGGGGGAAGGCGGTCAAAGATGATGCTAGTGGTCAGAGCTGATCCCCACCAGATCCCCCCAATCCCTGCCCACAGCCTGGCAGACCCACCCTCCCGACACCAGCCAGCTCCCGAGCCACTGTTGCCACTTCCCACTGCACACCCCCACCCCCACTGAAGGGGCTGGTCCCCCTTTTCTTCCAAAGAAGCAGGGCAGGGAGACTGAGAACCTGACAAGGGCTTTGGCTCTTCACGTAAAATGTGGTGAATATGAGAATACGGCCAAAGAGCCAGCAGGAGTCACTGCAGGGCAGCATGTTCAGTTACAAAGGTGGGGACTAAGAAAGTAAAATCTTTAAAAATGTATTTATTGCCTATATATTAATTTTTGTTTTGAAATGGGGTCTTGCTCTGTCTCCCCAGCTGGAGTGCAGTGGTGCTGTCACAGGTCACTGCAGCCTCCATCTCCTGGGCTCAAGCTGTCCTCCTACCTCAGCCTCCTGAGAAGCTGGGACTAAAGGCATGCATCACCACTCCCAGCTAATTTTTTAATTTTTTTGTAGAGATAGGGTCTCACTATGTTGCTCAAGCTGGTCTCAAACTCCTGAACTCAAGCGATCTTCCCACCTCAGCCTCCCAACGTGCTGGGATAACAGCTGTGAGCCACCACACCTGGCCTAACCTATATTTATTGAATGCAGTTGATGTATATGGTAGACTACGTAGGAAATAAAAGTAAGATGGCATCATTTGTGCCCTTGTTAATGCCTTGATTAATGGAAAAGGTGAGAGAAAACAAAGGGAAGAAGTAGGGATAGAGACAGAAAAAGAAGAGAAAAGAAGAAGAAACACTAAGCCCAGAGACATGAAGCATATTGGCCAAGGTCAAGGTTTGGGAAAGTGCAGTGCAGTGAGTATGGAAAACCTGCCTCTTCCCTGGTGCTCCCCCCATACTCACACAAGACCCTAAATGCTTCAGGCTACCACTTTCCCAAGGAAATGTCCACTGGAGGTGTTTCTGTGCCATTGATTGCATTCCACAAACATTTTTGAGCACCCTAAGGTACCAGTTTCTTAAGCTCTTAAGCTCTGCTAAGAAGCAGAAGAGTTGATTTTTAGCTACAGTGGTCAATCTTGACAGTGTCCTTTGATGCCTTAGAAACCTTAATCAGACATACTGGGTGTCATCCAGGCTTGTGGGAGGGAAGGGCTAAAAGGGGAAAAAAAATCTGAATATTCTCAAACCAGACGGAGATAAAAATTCTTTTCTTACCAGGCTTTGGTAAGAGGTAAGGTAATGTTGTAAGCTACCTAGAATTGTGTCCAGGACACAGCAGGCACTCAATAAAACCAAGTGTGATTCTCTCACTCAATGCTGATCCGATGGCTTCTCTTTACTGCATTGGTCAGTTTTTCGGCTAAAGTCATTACCTGGCAGGATTGATATTCAGCCAGGCTGTTTGGTGCTGGGGTCCCACACAACTACCCATCATAGGAATCCACAGACACAACTAAGAAGTAATCACCATTGGGCCTGTTTAGAAGCCACCTGAAGAGCCAGGCTACAGCAAATCAGTTGATGTTGTTGGTTGTGAGTGACGAGAACTAGCTCTGATTTACTTAAGCAGAAAAGGAATGTATCAGAAGGCTATCAGGAAGTTCACAGAACCAGTGGGAAGACTGGAGACCCAGACTTGGGAAGTGAACAGTAACTGTCTGTGGCTGGGAAATGAAAATGCAGTTGGCAGTGCTACCAAACCAGCCTAGTTAGGTCATTGCCTGAGTGGCTGCCATTATCACAGCTCACATGGCAGTGACTTCCCTCTCTGCCCCTCCTAGTTAATGCCATTACACTGGGCTCACTGCTACTGCTGAAAAGTCTCCAAACTACCCAATCCTCTGCTCACCCCTTGAGTCTGAGACCCAGGTAGGGGGCATCCATTGGTGGAGGGCAGAGAGAAGGAGGATGTGGCCTCCTCCACTCCAGTAATTGGAAGCAGGCCCTGCTTTCCAACAGGAAGGAGATTCAGCTATTAGGCAACCAAATAAGTAGGAAAAAATTAAATGTCCACCACGCAACAATGTACGGTAGCACTGAAGGTTAAAGGTATTACTACACTTGCCTCCAAGTATCTTTTGGCCATTCTAAAATACCAAAGGCATCCCATAAGAATGTTTGCCTTCTTCTGAGGCTATTTCAAAAACGACACTTGAAAGCAAGGCTCTAATGTAAGTTTCTAAAACTGTTTTGGACCACTGTAGTGGTATTTCAATGGAAGTACACCATTGGCAATAATACTTGCTAAAGAAAGTGAAGAATATGTCTGGCTACAATTATAAAAACCCCCAATTTCACTGGCTTAAACGAACAGGGATTTTATTTTTCCAACAAAATAAAAGTTTTGGAGAAGGAGGATTGTTGCTGATGGCTCAGTGTCCCAATGACATCAGGATTAAGTCTCTTTCTTCTGTGTTCTAGGATTTTCCCTCATGGTCACAAGATGGCTACAACTCTAGATATTATGTCCAAGCTCATGCAAAGAACGAGGGGAAAGGGAAGGGTCCAACCATCAGCATCATCCCCTTTCATCAAGAAAATAGAGTGTTTCTCAACACTCAATTCCTGCTTTGCCACCCCTGTTCTTCTACTTGTTCCTCATTTGCCAAAACAGTTTGCATGGCCACCTAGCTACAGGATGCAAGGGTAGTTGGAAAAGATGAAAACAGGATTGTCATGATTGGCCTATGCCAATCACAGACCACTGCCTGGGCCTAGCACATTACTACAGTGTTCAAATGATGAAGGTGGAGGGAGGTGGATATTGGATAATATATCTAAATTCTGGTATCATATTTGGCCATTGCAGGATTGGAAGTTAGACACACAGGCATGGAGGGTAACGGCTTTCCAGGGAGAGGAGACAGAAGAAAAACATAGGGTATGTGGGGAGGACAAAGAAATTCAATTTGGCTGATGTGTAAGTAGCTGCACTTTTGGTAAATTATCCTAGAGAAGTAAAATCACTGATTGCGAGGATAGAGACATAAGAAATTTTATTAGCAAAAAAAAAAAAAAAACACCTGGTAACAACCTATGTGCCCATCAAAAGGTGAATGGTTGAATAAGTGTAGTATATACATCATATGAACCACTATGTAGCTGGCCGGCACGATGGCTCACACCTGTAATCCCAACATTTTGGGAGGCTAAGGCAGGTGGATTCCTTGAGTTCAAGTAGTTCAAGACCAGCTGGGGCAACACGGAAAAGCCCTGTCTCTACAAAAAATACAAAAATTAGCCAAGTGTGGTGGTATGTGCCTATAGTCCCATCTATGTGAGGGGCTGAGAGGGGAGGATTGCTTGAGTCTGGAAGGTCGAGGCTGCAGTAAGCCATGTTTGTGCCACTGCACTCCACTCCACTCCTGGGCAACAAAGTGAGACCCTGTCTAAAATACATACATACATACATTTTTTAAAAAAAGAAATGAAAAAGAACTACTATGTAGCTAAAAAATGAATACATTCATTCCCTATCTATAGACCCATTTATTATTAAGAAAGAACAAGTTGCTGAGACCCCTAATATAATCCTTTTTGTATAAATAAGCAATAACACAATAGCTCCACATATATGAATGTAGTTTATTACGAGCATGGAGCATGGTGAAAGGGGTAGAACTTATACCCCAGGTCGTTAACAATGGATGTCTTGGGAGACTGGGTGGGAAATGGAGAGGAGGTGTGGAAGATCACCAATGTTTATGAGTGTTTTGCAGGTTGAGGTGAACATGTGTTTCTTTCCTAATTTTGGAATGCATCTTTAAGCTTTACAAAAGTAGTTTGGAAGTGGGTTATGAAGAATGGAGTGTTACAGTGTGTGACAGGGAGCCACTGAAGATTTTTGAGTAAGGAAATGATGTGGTCAGGAAAATTAACCCAGCAGGAGTATGTATAATGGATTAGAGACAAGAGAGGTAGAGGATGGGCAGAACAATCTGAAGGTTCTTGTAGCAGCAGTTCAGTCAGAAACTAGTAAGAACTGAACTGTGACGGCAATACTATATGAAAAAAGGAAGAGAAAAGGGGGTGGAGACTAGAGCCTTGAGACATACATGCTCAATACTGGGAGATGGTCACACGGGGTATATTTTTCCATTAAATTGTGTCAACCAACACATCTTGCATCTTGAAACCCTAAATAAACGGCTGTAATCCATACATATTTCTCTTCTCCAACCTCCTCCAGCATCCACTTACTTGACATTTACAATAAGGGCATTCAAAATAATTTATGTTTTCATGAGATTCGTGTTATCTCCCTCATTGAGAACATCTTGGAATATGAGACCATACAGAATACTTACTGGTGGCCCCCAAAAGTGCAGTTTCATTCGTTCATCATAGTTGGTGGTTTATACAAATGCTCTTTCTTCATTCATTTCTTGAAGGAACAGCCCCAGTTTCTGCCCCCTGGGAGCTTACCATCAGTGAAGGGGACAGACTCGCAACAGGAAATTCTGTTATAAGTGAGGGTAACGCGGGTGGGAGGACGCAGGAAACTGATGTGTGAGCTGAGACCTGAAGGAAGAGGAGGAGCAAACCAGGTAAAGAGAAGGACAGGTCATTCCAGAGAGAAAGAGGAAAGCATAAGCAAAGCCCTTGAAATGGGGAGTAGCGTGTCACATTTGAGGAACTAAAAGGAAGCCATAGGTAGCAGGAGTTCAGGGTGAGGGAGTGTGGAGGCAGACAAAGGCAGAAAGGCAAGCTGGGGCAGAGCCAGTGTGGACCCGCCAGCCAGGGGAGGCAGGCTCAACTTGTTCTCAAGAACAATGGAAACCCGGATGCTTTTAAGCAGAAGAGAAACATGGTTGGATTTGCTTTTTAAAGAAAGAGCACGCTGGCTTGGGCTGAGACTACAGGGAAACAGCAAGGGACGCTCAATGGTCCGGTTTTCCCATTAGGCTGGGAGCTGGCCAGGGGCTGAGATGACCGCACCCCCTTTATATCGTTCTCCTCTGTGCAGACCCCCCCTGCTCTGCACCGGCCTCAGCTGCAAATGGCTGTGGTTAACAGGCTGGTACTCCCCCATCAGAAAAGTAAAAGTCCCCCTCCCTCCAATACACACCCAGAATAATGGGTTGGGATGCCCCAGATCTGAAGAAAAGAAGGGATAAGGATAAGGATGGGATGTGGGTAAGGCAAGGCCGATTTCTTCTCTCTGTGCCTCAATTTCTTTATCTATGAAATGGTGCATTCATGGTACCTACCTCAGAGAGTCGCTGTGGGTGAGGATATAATTCATACTTCATACAAAGTTTCTAAATGGCACCTGGCACAAAATGAACTATCAAAAAGGGTCAGTTTTTGTTTTTGGTCTTTCAGAAACAGGTGGGACCTTGTGAGCACAGACTGGATTCCCGACTGCCCGAGAGGACGGCTGGTCACATCCGCAGAAAGCGTGAGGACCCCTGCGTCAGGCAGGTGTCAGGGCTGCCAAATGACCTAAGTTTCAACAAATCTCACGTGCAAGTTTGGGACTGGGATCCTAGTTTGTATATGCTTCTGTTCCCACGACTTAAAAAGAGAGTACCCCCAGGTGAGGAAAAGGGAGCTGCCCTCTGCCCTCCCGCGAAACCCGGTTCTGCGAAATGTCTCCGGGGGCGGCGTGGGTGGCGCCTGGCCTGGAGGGGCGGGCCCGCGAGGCGGAGGGGCGGGACCCGCGCGGCAGCCCGCAGCCCCACCCCCAGCGGAAGTGCCGCCGGGCCCGCCCCTCCCTCCTGAGGCCCGTTCCCCTCGCCCCTCCCCCGGCCCGCTCTCCCCGGCACAGTTCGGCTCCCGGAGCTGGTTCTGCCAGGGCCCCAGCGTCAGTCCAGAGAGGAGGCCCCGGGTCCGCGAGTCTGGCTGTGTTGGGCAGTGCTCTCTGTCCCTCCCACTCCCCAGCCCTCCCTTCCATTTCTTGGTTACCTGAGCGGCTGGCAGCGCCGCGGGGGACTGCACAGGTAAAGTCTCGGCAAGTGAGGGCGCAGGTGTGGGCGCCTCCTGGGCCAGGCGGGCAGGGGAGAGGCCGACGGCACGTGCCTGGCTTTAAGAAGATTTTTGTTTTTTACAGCGATTGTATTGACAGTGGTGGCTTGGGAAGGGCAGACGCGGACCCTGGGAGCGCTGCAGAGCGCTGGGGAGAGAGAGGGGCGGGACTGTAGCTCCCGGAGCTTGGGGGCCAGGTCATTTTATGGCCCGGCGGCTTGCGCAGGCTCTGTGGTGCCTGGGAGGTGGTGCGCCGGTTGGGTGGGGGCAGGTCGGGGCCCCGGCGCCGGAGGATTGTCCCCCACCCAGTCCCCTTCACGACTGGGTTTTGACAGCCTCCCCGACCGGGCGCGCACATTCCCAGGTTTGCAGAATGAAAATCAATAAAATCGATGCAGTGGCAAAGAACACGAAACATGTTGGGTTATTATTATTTGTGTTTGTTAAAATCCTTTTTTTAAAAAAAACTTTCTTCTTAGAAAAGGTGGTTTCAGCTGGGATAACAGCCTCAGAGAGGGACGAAAAATGCCCCGTGGTCTCCCAGCAGGGGCCGGGAGCCTCTCTTCGGTCCCAAGCCGCGAAAAACATACCGGGGCGGCCATGCGGGGTCCGGCGGCGGGAGAGAAGCCCCAGGACACGCTTGGTTTCCGGATACGGCTATTCCCTGCACCTCACCCTCTGGGAGATGGCCCTCCTCCACCGACATTTCCCCGGTTCACCACCCCCACGCCCCGGGAACCGCGCCTCCTCCTCTCCCCCGCGCTCTCCCTGGCGCTTTAAATAATGATATTTGCATGCAGGGAGCGATTCATAAATATGTCAGGGCCGGTGAAATATAGGCAACATTTCAAACTTTCTATTTAAAAAACATGAATTATGGCCGCGGAAAATGTGTTCCCATTTAAAGGCGATACGAAGTATTTGGTGTCTCGTCCCCGGGCCCATCCATCACGCAGACAATAAAGAGAGTTTTTCGCCCTGACACCCGCGATTTATGGGCGCCCTTCTCTGCCCTCATCACTCACCCGCCGCGGCCGGCCCGGCGACAGGCCCCGCGGAGAGACGCGCGGCCGCCCCCGCGCGGGCTAGCGCGCGCACTTTGCGCCCTCGCCGGCCCCGCAAGATCGCGGCTACCAGAGGGAAGCACCGGCTCGCAGGGGTTAGGGGATCAGCCTTGAGGATCTGGGCAGCCGAGTGGGATCGGAAACCACACTGGTCCTCCCACCCCGCGCAGCCTCTCAGGGCTGGGGCCGAGCACACCGCGGCGGGGTTTTGCTAGCCCTAGCTGCGTCCTGGCCTTGCAGGCACTGCGCCGGGAAGTTTGCAGGGCAGGCGGCGGGAAGTGATTTAAGTGCTGGCTAGAAGTGAGGACAGAGAACTGGGCAGGGGGTTACCCAGGCCAATTCTTTGCCTCCGCTTCAAGGAACGTGGAGCTGGCCCCCAAGCTTTTTTGAGCCCCGCCGGGCGGATGCTTCTGGGCAAATTTTCCTGCAACTTTTACAAAGCTGCCTCCTCCCCAGTTTGACCTCTGCAAACACATCCTGGGCATCCACGGCAGCTTGGAAACTATTTTTACCATCTGGGGCGGAGAAATAGCATTGAAATAAGGAAGGCGGCACGTTCTCTTGCGTTTCGCCCCGCGCCAGGCTCGGTCACCCAGTGTCCTCTTTGCCCTCCACCCCACCCTGCGTGTCCCTTCCATAGCCGCCAAAGAATCTCTGTTGCTAACTTGCAGAGCTCGGGGGTTCTCCGAGATACAGGCGCAGGAGAGAGCCTTCCTTGAAGAAAGTTTGGGCTACCTCTAGGGGAATTTGCTTTCAGTTTTCACCGCGGGCGAACCTGGCCGGGCAGGTTTCCGAAGTACGAGCAGAGGTGGGGGCTGCCAGGCGCTACCAGGCACTGCCAAGCAGCGAGAGGCCGCTCAACCTGGAGGCGCCGCTTGTCCAGCCTCCCTTGGAGGCCGGACTCGCAGCCGCCCAGGCACTAGGAGCCACCTCGAGTCCCGCGTAGGGCCGAGGTATCGGCGAACACACGAGCCGGAGCCGTTTCCTTCAGGATGCCTGCGAGCTGGATGTATTCGGATAAATGCAGCGCAAACGACAGCCAGAGAAATCCCGTCGATTCTAAAAATGACAAGGTTGA
Organism: Cacajao melanocephalus; assembly: GCA_963573385.1. Taxonomy (NCBI): domain Eukaryota; kingdom Metazoa; phylum Chordata; class Mammalia; order Primates; family Pitheciidae; genus Cacajao; species Cacajao melanocephalus. The sequence continues at coordinate 32,309 of CAUYLG010059463.1, read as the reverse complement.
ATTTATTAGATTGAGATTCACGTGTAAGTGCAGGGAGATGAAAATTATACAAACAGCTCCACGTCCAGTGTGAACACCACAGATCGCTTCCAGCTTCCGGGGCGTGTAATTAACACATCTGAATATTTAGATCTAGAGAGGAATATAAAAATACTCTTAATTTCTCCGTGTATGCACATATATTTCAGTTGGAAAAATTCTAGAGCAAATGTCCTTTTACAGTCCCTGCTTGGGTGTCATCTGAGCTGAGATAGAACTTATGTCCAAATAACCACCCAGATAATATTATCTATAAACAGAGTGAGTCCTGCATCGCTAAGGGGTACAGTATCTACAGATCTTTAAATATCTGCAGCATGGCAGAGGTGAAATAAATATATTTAAGAAAAGCAGGCTCGAAGATAACTGAGCCACTCTGTCCAAACAATATTTCTGTGCATAGAAATAAATTTCCTACAAGGTCGGCGGTGGAAAGAGCGGACAAATGGAGAGGCTTTCGGAAACCCTCTGTGAGGGCCACAGGTCCTGCACCCCAAGTGCCATGCAAGTTGAAGTGGGCTCTATTGGATGACCTCGGCGTGACTGCTGCGAGAGGCTCGGCCCGACGCCCAATACTGCAGCGCCCTGGGGGTTCTCCTAGATACAGGCGCAGAGAGCCTTCGCGGGGCACCGGCATATCAGGCGGCAGGCCTGGGCTCCCTCGGGCAGCCCTTTCCTCTCAGACACACTTCAGCCACGACTCAGTCCTGGTCCCACCCGGCTCCGGCAGTGACCGTTTGGGTCTATAGATGTGGAGGAAGAGTGCAAAAAAGGGCGGGTCCGGCTAGATTCTGAGACACCCCAAAGCAGGAAGCCGGAAGCCACCGGGAAGGCCACAATTTTTGCACCTTCTAGAAGCCAGGCCCCACCCGAACTCTTGGGGCACTAACTTGAGGCCACAGAGGCAGTTATCTGGGTGTATTTACTTATAAAATATCAGGCACCCCCCCCATAGTCACTACTGAGGCCTGGATGCCCGGCGAGTCTTCTCTACGTATTTGCAAAGCCCAGGCAACGCCAACAGCGAGGTCGGCAACGTTGCAGCTCTGAAATTCCAAGGCCAAATACTAATTCCATAATAAGGCAACTGTCTACCAGTCTCTCTCCCTCTTTTTCCTCTTCACCCCTCCAAACCCACCCAACCCTTAAACAGGCGCAGCGCTTCTCAGAGCCCCTGCACGGAAAGAGATTAGAGTGGACTTTGCTATGAGTTTCTGAGAACTGCACACTCCTGAGGCAACCCTGTCACGGGAGAAATAACCCGGGCCCTGAGAACGTCCTACTCCAGGCAGTGTGGCTGCGCACGAATGGTTTATACGGCACACTGAGATGAGGGAGCCAGAATGGGAAATACTCCCTAGCAAGTAAGAAAAGGGAAAAGGAAGATGAAATGAAGGAAATAGATGGGGGAGCCCAGAAAGACGCTGGAGAGGAAACAAAAAGGAGAAGGGAGAAAGAAAAAAAGAAATGAGAGCCAGGAGAGGCGCACCGAGGAGAGCGCAGCTCGAGGCGAGACCCCGGGACCAGACGGGGCCACGACTCCCACACTCCAGTCGCCTCCCCAGCCCCGAGCAGCGGCCAGGGCCGCACGGGACTGTCCTCTACTGGCCCCGCGATTCTGGGCCTTGCTCCCAGTCGGGTGGGGCGGACCTGGGTGCAGAGGTCTCTGCGAGCGCTTTCTCTCCCCCACCTCCCAGGGACAGCGAGGCAGGGCCGGACCCTGGTAGGAAGACCCCCGGGGGCGCTTGCCAGTCCTGGACTGTTTGGGCGCTCTGGGCCAGGCTTTCCAGCTCGCCGGGCCTGACCTGTCAGGCGGATTATCTTCGAGGGAGATTAATAGGGGAGGCGGGCTGCAATAATAATCGTTTTGTTTGATGTGACAACTCTGATAGGCGTTGATTTACTTACAAACTGATAGGCTTTTAATTGAGCGCCTCCGCCGAGCCCGAGATGAAAGGGAAGCGGTGGTGAAAGGCGGCCCGCCTGCCCTCCGGCCTCAATACTGATTAGCCATCTCGACAGTGAATAGTTCAAGGCATTTTCAAACTTTTTTCCTCAGCTCTCTCCCTTTCCTTCTCCTCCCACCCCCCTCCTCCAATATCTGCCATGTCCACTCCTTTTTTAGAGAAAACAAATCATTTCCATTGTGTGCAAATAAAATCCGCAGGACATCCACGCCAACCGCTGCTGGGGGTTGGAGGCATTAGGCCTGGCGCAGAGTAATTAATGGCCCTCCACCCCCGGGCCCGCGCGTCCTTCGGGGGTTTGGCCTCCAGTGCGAGGTGCGCAGGCTCGGACGCTGGCGCCTCCCAAAAGCCCCGGGCGCACAGGCCCCCAGGCGCCCCCATGCGCTCGGACCCTCGGAGTGGAGTTTTGAGAAAAGCGAACGCACGCTGACCACGACCCGCGCCCACGCAGCACAGCACAGCCCCACAAGCGTGTGCGGCCACACCAAGGGACACAGGAGGCACTCCACGGCTCCCCCAGGATTCAGATGCTGGGGCTGCCTTCCCTGAGCCGCTAGCGTAATAAGAAAGCCGCTGGAATTAGAGGGGGGGGGGCAGAGCTGCGTCTCGAGGCTGGGGAGGGACGCCCTTGGCTGCGTCACCCCCAGCCCTGCCGCAGCCCCCAGAATTTCAGTGCCCGGGCCTCGCGGGGAGGCCGCCGCGATAGCGGCCCAAAGCTGGGCTCGCGGCCTTGGGAGCACTGCCGTTGGTTGAGTCGACATCTAGAAGGCCGCGCACTCAGTGACCAGGCAGACACGAACACACGCGAAGGATAAGAGCGGCTTCACAGACACACTGCCCCGAAGGGACAGCGTAGGAGTATCCCGCCCTCCGAAATGCACACCTGGGACTCGCTCCCGGGAGACCATTCAGACAACCTGTGCAGCGTGGGGCCTCGCCACCAGCTCGCGGAATCACCTTCCTCAGATGTCGCACGGACACTACAAACCCCCTTGAATGCAGGTGTGTTCTTACACTGACAAACACCGGCCCCAAACACACACCACCTCACTCCCCTCTTCTCTCCAAATGAGCTTCAGTAAAGTTACCATCTTATAAAGTTTACCAGCCTAAAGAGCCAAGGGATAAAATCCAAACGCGGAAAAAGAATGCCTAGGAGGAAATTCTAAAACTCACCCCAGAAAGTTCTTGGTACCCGTGCGGAGTGAGAGACTGAGAAAGAAGCGGGGGAGGGGAGTGAGGTGGGGGAGGGGAGTGAGCACGCCGAGGGCAGGTTCCAGACCCGACCCCCGCGCATACTCGGCTCAGCCCCGGCTGCGCGCCGGTGGAAACCAGGTTTCCAGTCTCGGCCCCCGCCCCCCTCACGGGCACAGACTGGCTCCCGGCTCCCAGAGCTCCCAGCCCCACCATTTATCAAAAGGACTTGACAACAAAGGAAGAGCCGGGGCGGAAAAGCGGAGGAGGGAGATTCAAAGTCTTCCTAGTGGTTCCGAAGAAGGGGGTGTGTCCTCCTCACCCACCCACCCCCTCTAATTTCTGCGAGTTTCTGGAGGGGACCCTCGAACCCTCTCTGGACGCTGTCAAAGCCCCGAGAACTCACGCAGCGCCACAGGCATACATACACACTGGGCACCCAGGTCAGGTACGCGGTGGCACGCACACAGCGCCTCCCCTCTTCTTTCCAAACAACCCAGGTGACGGTGCAAATCGAGGGGAACGCGGCAGTCCCGCTCCGCTTCCCTGGAAGAACCCGCGTTCCCACAGGCAGCCGCCCCCTCCTTCTCTCGCTCCTTTCCCCGGCTTTCCCATCGCAGGTCGTTCTGACGCGGCGTTCCCAATAAATTCGAGAGCGCAGCTCCGAGTGACCCTGGCTCCCCAGCCTGCGGGGATAGCGCGGGGCAGGAGGTGAGGGAAGATCGGAAGGGGGAAAGAGTGAGCCTCAGACTTTTCTCCCCACACACACCCACCGCCAGGCCTCTTCTTCGCAGCCTCTCAGCCCTGGTTACGACCGAGGATGTCAAAGAATTGAGGCGAGGTTTACCCCACCATTGACCTCCAGGACTCGAGGTTCATTGGCGGTGTGGCTCTTAGAAGTTTCCGAGCTTGGGGTTAGGGAACTACCGAGGGTGGCAGCCTGACCCCCGCACGCTACACGGGCCCCCGGGGACTAGTGGCGGCGGGGTGGGGTGGCGGGAAATCTCCCGTGTTAGACGTTGCCGCCGCTGCTCTCGGGTACCCGGAGCCGCGCCCGAACTCCGCGACCCCAAGAGACCGAAGCCCCCAGAGGTGGGTGTCTCTCCGACACCGAGAAGGCAGGCACGCACTCCAGGCCTGCGTACCCCTCTCGGCGTCCTGAGCGCACCTGCGCACTTTACTCTCACTATTCATTTTCCTGACACAGACCGCCTCTTTCCCCTCTTTCATTCTTTTTCTTAGAGCCCCCACCCCACCCCTCATCCCAGGAGGCCTCTCCTCTTTTCCCCTCCTCCAGTTCCCTCTCGGTCTCTTCCTTCCTCTTCATCTCTCTCTCCGTCTCCTTTTTCCCTTCAAGTCGCACCAGCCTTGTAATCAGCAACAAAAGCTGACATAAATCACGGGCGGATTGACAAGAGCTGACAAATAACTGATTGATTGCGGTCGAGGAACATTGACAATTGATGGAGGGGTGGAGATGCCCAAAGAACGGGGGGAGGGAGGAAAAGAGGGTAGAAGGGGAGAGTAAGAGTGGGGGGTTGGGGGGAGAGACTGAGTGTGAAACAGAGGAAACATGTGACCCCCGCTGCTGCCCCAATCTACGCGTCCCCGGGCGTCACGTGGCCGGGAAGGGCGGAGAGCCCAGCGCGCCTCGCGCAGTGGAGCCGCCGCCGCTGCGACTGCCCATCTAATTTCTGGTTTCTCCGCCGCGGAATCTGAGGAAATCGGAGCGGGCGGGCGGGCGGGCTTCCTCCAGCTCCGGCTCCCCACCTTGCCTTACCCTGGTGGCCGCGCTACGCTGCGCCGGGAGGGATCTCGATTACTGCGGAAGAAAAAACACTGGGTGTGTGGATTCCCTCCGCCCCTCGAGTTGACAGTCCAGCTGGTGTCCACACTCTCACCGGTGCTCCTTCTGGACACCCCTGCAGTCTGTTCCTCACGCGCAACCCCCTCCAAAAGAAGGTTTCAGTTTATTTTCGAGGTGGGGAAAGGAAGAACGACGAGGAGGAAAAAAGAGGGAGGCGGCGGATGGCAAACGTAGAATAGATGTCCATCTCGTCCTCGGAGTGAAATCGAGGGAGGGGACACACAGGGGGGCGGCGAGGAGGGAGCTGCCCATTAAAACCAGCTCTGAGAGTCCTGGCGGCGGCGGCAGCGGCGGCGCGGGACGCGTCACATCCCCTTGACCCTCCAATCACCTCGGGCTCCCATTTGATTGGAAGGCGGCAAAGGCTTTAATCTCCCCCTCGGTGCAGCTGCTTTTGAAGTGAGTTTCCTCGCCAGAGCCCCGGCTGGACACGCAGCAGCTCACATCGCAGAGCGCAGCGCCGGCGCGGGGCTGCGAGAACGCAGCGCAGGGGAGCAGCCCGAGGCGGACACCGGGAGCCGCCGGGCACTCCGGCAGTCCAGCCGGCTCCTCCAGCCCTGCCACGGCTCCGCTGCGGGCCACCCAGGATTACTCGCGTCTGGCTCCAGGCGCCGAGAAGGCGCGCTGGGCGCCCGCGGCCGCCGAGCCAGCTCCTCCTCCTCCTCCTGCTGCTCCTGCTCCCCGGGCGAGCGCGCAGCCCCGAGCCCGCCCCGCGCCTCCCGGAGCCCTCCCCCCCGCTGCTCCCATGCGCGCGGGTGGGTCATGAGCACAGCGCCCTCGCTTTCTGCCCTAAGAAGCAGTAAGCACAGCGGCGGCGGCGGCAGCGGCAGTGCAGACCCTGCCTGGACTAGCGCGCTCTCTGGAAATAGCTCCGGCCCCGGCCCAGGCTCGTCCCCGGCCGGCAGCACCAAGCCTTTTGTGCACGCCTTGCCCCCCTCTGACCCCCTGCGCCAGGCCAACCGTCTGCCAATCAAGGTGCTGAAGATGCTGACGGCACGGACTGGCCACATTTTGCACCCCGAGTACCTACAGCCCCTGCCTTCCACGCCCGTCAGCCCTATCGAGGTAAGGACCCTCTCTCTGGATCGCGCTGGGACCACTACCCTGGCTGCCACCCTAAGGCTTTCTTTTTCTCGGGATCTGGGCGGGGGGGGGGGTCGGAGTGATTCAGCTCCTAGATGGGGGACGAAGCTACTGCTTCCGTATCTCAAAACTAGGGCGGAAAAAGGGGAGGTGGTGGAATGGGGTGGGAATGCTAGGGAGCAAGGCTGCCAATACTTGTTTCTCCTTTTGATATGAAAGCCCTAACCCATCCAGGCCCCCTCGGCACTGAAGGCAGGCAGAGGTCTGAAATACGGTTCCAAAGTCGCCATCCTCCGGCTCACCAGGAGCCAGTGTGTGCACACAGCCTCTGAGGCACCAGCCGTCCAAGCCCTTACTCTGACGAATTAAGGAGTGTTTGTGGGGAGGGGGTACAGTTGTGGGTCTAGGAACCAAAAACCAAAACATTTTGCTTTCTAAAAATTCAGTTAGCCTTCAGAGAGGGCAGGAAAGATGCTGCTGGGAGGGGTGGGGGGAGGGGGAATCCGCTGCCTTTCCCAAGGGCGAGAATGTTTGTGAGTGGGTGTTGAAGAGGGGGTGCCGCCTAGAATTGCGCCTCGGGGCTGGGAAGATCTTCGTGGGCTGTTGCAGAGAGGTATTTGAACCCCAGAAGCCAGATTCTAAAGGGTTTCCACTTCTTTCTCTGTGTGACGCCCCCCCCCCATCGTCTGACCCCGCAGCTCGATGCCAAGAAGAGCCCGCTGGCGCTGTTGGCCCAGACATGTTCGCAGATCGGGAAGCCCGACCCCTCGCCCTCCTCCAAACTCTCCTCGGTTGCCTCCAATGCGGGCGGCGCGGGCGGTGCCGGCGGCGCCGCCACGGGCGACAAGGATGCCAAATCGGGCCCCCTCAAGCTGAGCGACATCGGCGTGGAGGACAAGTCGAGTTTCAAGCCGTACTCCAAACCCGGCTCGGATAAGAAGGAGCCGGGAGGCGGCGGTGGAGGCGGTGGTGGCGGCGGGGGCGGCGGCGGCGGGGGCGTTTCAGCGGAGAAGTCGGGATTCCGGGTACCGAGCGCCACCTGCCAGCCATTCACGCCCAGGACAGGCAGCCCGAGCTCCAGCGCCTCGGCCTGCTCGCCAGGAGGTATGCTGCCCTCGGCCGGGGGTGCCCCGGAGGGCAAGGACGACAAGAAAGACACCGACGTGGGCGGCGGCGGCAAGGGCACCGGGGGCACCTCGGCCGAAGGGGGACCCACGGGGCTGGCGCATGGCCGGATTAGCTGCGGCGCCGGGATTAATGTGGACGTGAACCAGCACCCTGATGGGGGCCCGGGGGGCAAGGCTCTGGGCTCGGACTGCGGCGGTTCATCTAGCTCCAGCTCTGGCTCCGGCCCCAGCGCGCCCACCTCCTCCTCGGTGCTGGGCTCTGGGCTAGTGGCGCCCGTCTCGCCCTACAAGCCAGGCCAGACAGTGTTTCCTTTGCCTCCCGCGGGCATGACCTACCCAGGCAGCCTGGCCGGGGCCTACGCCGGCTACCCACCCCAGTTCCTGCCACATGGCGTGGCACTCGACCCCACCAAGCCGGGCAGCCTGGTGGGGGCACAGCTGGCGGCGGCCGCGGCTGGGTCTCTGGGCTGCAGTAAGCCGGCCGGCTCCAGCCCCTTGGCCGGGGCGTCTCCGCCGTCGGTGATGACAGCCAGTTTGTGCCGGGACCCGTACTGCCTCAGCTACCACTGCGCCAGCCACCTGGCAGGGGCAGCGGCAGCCAGCGCTTCGTGTGCACACGATCCGGCCGCTGCGGCGGCTGCGCTGAAGTCTGGATACCCGCTGGTGTACCCCACGCACCCGCTGCACGGTGTGCACTCCTCGCTAACGGCCGCCGCGGCTGCTGGCGCCACACCACCCTCCCTGGCCGGCCACCCCCTCTACCCCTACGGCTTTATGCTCCCTAACGACCCGCTCCCCCACATCTGCAACTGGGTGTCGGCCAACGGGCCGTGCGACAAGCGTTTCGCCACGTCCGAAGAGCTGCTGAGCCACTTGCGGACCCATACGGCCTTCCCTGGGACAGACAAACTGCTGTCGGGCTACCCCAGCTCGTCGTCTCTGGCCAGCGCTGCCGCAGCCGCCATGGCTTGCCACATGCACATCCCCACCTCCGGCGCGCCGGGCAGCCCTGGGACGCTGGCGCTGCGCAGCCCCCACCACGCCCTGGGACTCAGTAGCCGCTACCACCCCTACTCCAAGAGCCCGCTCCCCACGCCCGGTGCCCCTGTGCCGGTGCCCGCCGCCACCGGACCCTACTACTCCCCCTATGCCCTCTACGGACAGAGACTGACCACCGCCTCGGCGCTGGGGTATCAGTGAGGGCGGCCGGGAGGGCTAGCGAGGGAGAGGAAGGAGCTGGGGATGGGGAGGAGCCCAGGGAGGGGCGGAATCATGGCCCAGGCTGCTGACACCCGTGCGTGGGGAGGACTCGGGCCACGAAAGGAAAGAAATATATACCGTATCTATCTACCCGACAGCAGCAACCGAGACCCGGTGGGACACTCCCTTTCTCCCCACCTCTCACCTCCCCACCCAAACTTTATAAAAGTTGAAAAAATATCATTTGACTTTTTATAGAAAAAGAAGGAAAAAATAATTGAGAAAGTGTTCATCTGAGGACTGCATCGGTGGACACTGGTATTTATTTATGTTAGCTCCAAGCGGACCCGTGGTTCAAAAGTGCATTATTTAGTTTGAGCTCTGTAGGTAAAAAGGAGGAGGGGAACAATTTAAAACTTGAGGGTAAAAATGTGGAAAACAAACCCTCCCATCCCTTGTAGATTATAAATAAAAGCAAAACCGCCACAGAACTAGAGGTCTTCTCTTTAATGTTACTTTAAAATTGCTATGATTGTATTGTACGTTATTTAATGTCTGATTGAAACACAAATTTACATGCATGTTTGTTACAAAAAATGAAAAAAAAAGTAAGAATTTGTCAGCTCTGATTTCAAATTGCAATTATTTTTAAGGTGTATACCATCGAAGAGAATGGGTATTTTTTTGTATGTATTCTGGAAGAAAACAAAAAAAAAGGAAAAAATTCTATTCCAAAACCTCATTTGCCTTATTTTGTTCTTTAAAAGGAACACTTAACTATTTTTAATTTTTAAGTCCACCCGCTGAGAAGGGGACAAGGTTTACGTCATGTACTAAAATAATAGACAATGTATTGCTTTAAAGATTAAAATTCCGTATATTTGATGTATTAAAAGGTTTTACTTCTATTTCTTATCTTTTTTATTTTTTGGCTAAAGAGAGCATGGCAGTTTCGGCCGCAGTGGGTTCCGGGGCCTCACTGCTGCTCCTTCCCGGGACCGTGGCCGAATTTCCGATTGCTTTATTGTGATTTTCTGGGAGGCAAAGGCGTCGGAAGGGGCGGCCAGCTGCGAAGTTGGCCTTAGGGAACATATTTTTAAAGGAAATTTTACCATTTGGAAAGGCAGTGTCCTCCGCTATCATTTCGTTTTTGTTTCAATTTTCTCTTGGCAGCCGGCTTGTTAAAAGTGAAAGGGGGCTGGGGGGCAAGAGGGTTTTTGTTAAATTTCCTCCTAAGCTTTTTGGGCGTTTGGGTTTCGTTTTGTGCAGAGAGCGGGGCAGGCCGGGACTCGCCGGCTGGGCCAGGGCCGGGACCTTGGGGACGGGCGGCAGCGCGCTGCCCCAGCTTGGGCTTCCAAGCCTCCCCTGCCCGCGGCCGGCAAGCCGACTAGACTGGGAGGCGGAGGGACGCTGGGAGAACCTGTGTCCCGGGTCTGGGTAGAGTGCGCCAGGACCCTCTGGTTCCTCGGGGAGAGTCAGTCCTCCTTTCTTCTGGCTCCCCAGGGTCTTCAGAACGCCACCCCTACCCTCGCCCCCACCCCCGCCCCCACTCGCAGGATCCTTCCTCCCTCCGGAGTCGGGACCCCGGGCAGGCTGGCGCCGCTGCTGCTTTTCCCGGTCCGGGTGGCTCCGCTGCTGGCGCTCTATTCCAGTCTGCGCCGCAGGAGAGCGCGCCCGGCCAAGGACCCGGAAAGCCCCGCCAAGTGCGGCCCCGCGAGCGTCCTGGCGCCCAGGCCCGGCCTCTCTGGGGTGACCAGGTGGGCACCTAGGACTCCGATCCGCAGAAGCGCGGCGGGAGTCTGGGTCCCGGCGCGGCTCCCTGTGGCGCGCGCCGCTCCCTTCTCCCCAACTTGGGCCGCAGGACGGAGCTACCCGAAGCGCCGCAGGAAGCACGCAGAGAGGAGTCCCAGTCGCTTTTGGGGGAAGGGAGCCCGAGACCCAGCGCCCCCTCCCAGACGCTCCAGGCCTGGGAGCGAGCCCTGGTCCTGCGGCTCGTTGGGGGCTCTGAGCCCAGAGCGCCCTATCCCGGGATCCCGGGATCCCGGGACCGCGGAGTCGCAGCGCTGAGAGCGCACCCCAAACTCCCTGCTCCCTTGGGTCAGGCCGTTCTGGATTCTCCGAGTCTTGGGATTCCCTCAGCGCTTAGGTGCCCCCGTTGCCTCTGGGGACTCATGGCCGTGCGGAGTCCGTCTTTGGCCTCCGGTCTGCGTCCGACAGCCCACAGCCCCTGCCGCCATTTGCACCCGGGTTGGTGACTTTGAGATTTTCCACCCTCCTCGCAGCGCCAGCCTCACGGCTGCAGGGCCTTTACCCGGGTTGCACGCAAAGCCACCCCCAGCGACTTCCCGGATGCCGCTGGGAGCGCGCCGGCCGCCTCCTGAAACTGACTTGGTGGGGATTCTGGCTCCCCCGCCGCCTCCGCACTCCCGACCCTAATGTTCGGACGTCGCGAGACCCAGGGAACCGGAGCTGGCGCCGAGGAGGACCCCTGGCCCGCAGCGTCCTCGGACGCTGCAGCCCCGCTCCCACTCTGGGCCGGCCGAGAGAGGCTGGGCTGGGCCTGGTTCCTCCAGAATCCTGGCCGGCGTGGGGCTTGTCGCCCCAGGCTCTAGTACAGACAACCCCCGTCCCACAGGTGGGAGGGCAGGCGCGCGTGGCGGTGCTGTAGCCGGGGTCCGACGCTCCAGTGCCCGCGGCTGGAGACCTGAAAGCTAGGCGTCTACCACCCGCTCACCAGCAGGAGCCACGCGCTCCTGGCCACTGCGACCCACAAGCTGTGCCTTCTTTGCCTCGCGTCTTCGGAAAGGGGTCCCTGAGCCACCACACCTTGCCCGCCCGGAAGGACCTAGACATTCCCCCTCCCTGGGATTCAGGCCTGGGACCCGCAGGGAGACGAATCGGGGACGTTCGTGCCTTCTTGCCCTTTCGTGGTATTTTATCAACAAAACCCATAACCAAAGCCCCTTAAAAGTTTGATAAGAGCCCTTCCCGTAGGAGCTACGCAGAGGCAGCAGCATTCCGGCGCTGGGGCGCTGGGGGGTGAGGGCAGAAAGGATTCCCCGACGTGTTGGATGGCAGTCACCCTGGGCGCGCGGTTAGTGAAGGATGGGTTGCCAGTGTGTGCTGCGCGTCCAGGCCGAGGTGCGAGCCTCCTCGGAGGGACAAACGCCCCTCCCCAAGGCGCGCCCCTCGACTCTCTCCAGCTTTCTCCCGAGCAGCCGCGGGATCCTAGGCGCGCAGGCGGGCAGCTAGAGCCCGGGCGGAGCGCCGTGTGTCCACCAGGCGGCGCTGTTGAGCCCGGAGGAGCTGGAAGGAGCCCTGGAACTCCGGCCAGCGCACGGGCCGCCGGCTGGGTGGGCATCCCGAGGCCCCGCGCTTCCACTTTCGCGTGGCTTTGGGGGCGGTGTTCGGGAGGCCCCTTCTGTGGCTCCTCGCTCCTTTTCTCCTGCTGAGAACCGTCTCCCCTGCTCTTCTCCACCTGCTTCATCTTCTGCCCTTGTTTCCCCCTCGCTCTCTATTCCAATCCTGATGATTGGCCCAGGAGTCAGTCCCTTCCCAACCTGGGGAGCCCCCACAGCCACCCTCGAGGCTCTGACACGTCACCTTGTCTGCCATGCTGAAACAGTCCCCACACAGGCCTGCATTAATTCACTCCCTGCTTCACTGATTATTTCCTAGCGCCTACCCCTTGCCAAGGGCTGCTTATCCCTTTACTCAACCCTGACACAGTTGGAGAAACCGAGGCTAAGTCCTAGAGGCCAGTGGCAGGGCCAGCGGATAAAGCCCAGGCCTTTCCCGCACCATCCAATCTCATCCCCCTACCTGTCCCTCTGGTGTCCTTGTGTTGGGTGACTCTGCGCAGATGCAGATCAGGGAGGTGTTCCTCCGAGATAGCTACCAAAGAAGGACCAGCTTCTGAAATCTGCCACTAGCCTGCGGACCTCCCGGTAAGCACAACCAACACAAATGCAGATGCCTGTCAACACACGTCTTCACTCACATGTTTCCACACTTTCACCCTTACTTCCACAGAAGCCACCTCCCTACTCTGACTCTGGCACACCTGGTTATGTGTGGCACATAATTATGCTCCGACAGCAGACAAGAGAAGGAAAAATGGTGGGCTCAGTCTTTAAGCAGTGAGGAAAGGCAGAGAAAGCCCCACTAGATGATGAACTTCGTGTGCGTTAGAAAACTCATAAAACTGGAGCTCCAGTGGTTCAATCGGTTAGCGCACAGGACTTACACAGAAAACTCATAAAAGTTGCCCAGAAGGTGGGACCTATCCCCTGCCAGGCCATCTCCTGGCCTCTGCTGCATATAATGGCTTAGGGTTCCTCACTAAATGTAGCTAGTGGCCTGGTGGTTGCTTAGAGTGACTGAAAAACCCAGGCTGACCTGCTCACATCTGTTATGGGCTATGCCCAGCCCATGGGATCCTATATCATCCCATTTAAACTTCACAACAGTTCCATGAGGTCATTAGAATTTTCACTCCATTACTAGGCTTAATACCTGGGTGATGAAATAATCTGTGCAACATACCTTCATGACACAAGTCTACCCATGTAACAAACCTGCACTTGTACCCCTGATCTTTAAAAAATCTTCACCCCATTTTTCAGATGAGGAAACTGAGGCTCAGCGGGGGAAAGACACTGGCTTGAGGTCACACAGCTAGTGAGAGATGGCTATAAGCAGGGATTCTCACCTTGGCTGCTCTTGCCTGATGAAGTTTTGAAGAGGAACAGTGCCTGGGAACCAGAGATGCCGTTCCAGCTAGGGGAGGGTCTGGTGAACATCGCTGGGTTTTCAAAAAAGTTCTGGTGTTATTGCTATTATTTTTTATGGAGATTTTTTTTCTTTCTTTCTTTCTTTTTTTTTTTTTTTTTTGAGATGGAGTCTCGCTCTGTCGTCCAGGCTGGAGTGCAGTGGCTTGATCTCAGCTCACTGCAACCTTCGCCTCCTGGGTTCAAGCGATTCTCCCACCTCAGTCTCCTATGTAGTTAAAATTACAGGCATGCACCACCATGCCCAGCTAACTTTTTTATATTTTTAGTAGAGACAGGGTTTCACCATGTTGGCCAGGCTGGTCTCAAACTCCTGACCTCAGAGATCTGCCTGCCTCAGCCTCCTGAAGTGCTGGATTACAGGTGTGAGCCACCACACCTAGTCTATTTTTTAATGGAGATTTTCAAACAGAGCAGTAGAATGAATAGAGTAATGGACCCGTATAAATCCATCACTCAGCCTCAACACTGATCAGCTCATGGGCAACCTTATTTCCTCTCTACACCCCCAACTCATTATTTTGAAATAATAAAGACATCATTTCACCTCCTCAGTGCTTGTCACTTCCAGCTAGGGTTTCAACCTATGCTTGGGCTGGCTTCCAATCCAGGCCTCATCCTGCTGCCCCACCTGGGTTGAGGCTCGGTGAGGTAAAGCACGTTGCTCTCCAGTTTGTGCACAGTACAGCTGGGATTCAAACCTACTTCTATCAGACCTGGAAGCCAAGCACTTAACCCTACTCTGTGATGAGAGTCACCAAAAATCCCAAGGGTACTAAGCCGTCTGTGCCCAGTATGACCCAGAGTCAGGCCAGAGGTTATCTGGGCTATGCAATGACTTGAGCCCCACTACGAAATGCCTTGGTTGGGATGCTCACAGTACAAGAGAGATTTTGAGGGTGAGACCAGCATACAGCCACATGGTGCAGTGGAAAAAGCACAGATCTGGGTTCAGTCTAACCTAACTTTTAGTTCCACCACTGACACTTATCTAAGGCTAAGTCTCTCTTGACCTCAGTTTTCTCATCCATGAAATGGGCACATTGATACTAACCTAATGGGGTTTTCATGAGACTCACATGAAATAATAAATTTGAAAATGGCCAACCTACTGCCTAGTTCATACCTGTTCTTACTAAAGACAAGTTTGTTTCTTTCTTTCCTTTCTCCCCAAAGTCTCATTTCATTTTGACCAGCTCTCTTGCTCAAGAACTTCCTGTGGCTCCCTGTGGCCCACTGGCTTAGATCTTCATTCCACTACCTGGCTATCAGGGTACCTGTAATCATGGTTCACTCTCTGGTCTGACCTCTGTTTGCCTAACCTACCTTGTGTCTCACCAATCTTCAGAATTCAAATCCTCTGCCAGCCGGCTAGCCCCCCAGCCCATCCTTCAACGCCCTGGTGGATGGCATCCATCATAGACTCCTTCCCTGGAATGCGTTCCTTTTTCCCTTTCTGCCAAAACGCTCTCAATACTCTCCTCTTCCAGGAAGCCCTCTAGATTTCTCCCCCCACCACACACTGATCTTTCCCTCACTTTGTGTTCCTTCAGCACTTACTTAATGCAAAGGCAGAGGGTAGAGTTATAAAGGCCACTGTACCAGACACCAGGACACTTGGTTTTGAGCAGTGCCTCTTTATAGTTGTGTGACCATGGACAAGTAAATCACATGTCCTCCGTGAAGCTTGTCTCCAAAACTGATCCAGGGCTGTGCATACCATGGGTGAACAGCACATTGCCAACAAGAATAATATTAAAAAGTAGCATGAACTGCATACTGACTAGTCCTTGCATTCATTTATTCATGTGACCATTACTGTCCCCATTTTACAGGTGACGAAGCCGAATAAAATGTCCGTGTGACGCTGTGCTGGTCCCTGCGCCTGGGATTTTGTCCTCCACCTCCTTTTCCTTATTACCAGCAACTCAAAAGTTCTACTTTAGATCTCAGGCCAAGTGTGACCTCCTTCTGGAAGTCCCCAGATGCTTTTAATCGGATTTAATGCCTTTTCCTTTGCTGTATCCTGCCATCATATCTCTTTATATTGTCCAGAAAGCCTGGATGCTGGGTTACTGGGGAGAAGGGATTATCTCCTATACCTATTTCTAATCATGGCAGCTAGCATGGTACCTGGAACATAGTAGGTGTTCAATAAATATTAGAAGGAGGGAGGGAGGGAGGGAAAGGAAGGAAAGAAGAGAGGGAGGGAGAGAAGAGAAAGCAGAGGAAAGAAAAAAAGACAAAGAGAGGACAAATGCGCATGAATCAGGCACTCTTGGATAAAATTACGCTTCCAAAGAAGAGAGGGTAGGAGAAAAAGTAGCAGTGGCCTTAGAGAAACTTTGAATGTCTTTGCCTAAAGCTCAAAAGTCAGGGCCAGGTATGCTTCCATGCATCAGCTGGAAATAGTATTTGCTGATGATAACAAAGACCCCTAAATAGTGACTTATGGAAGACAGATGTTCTCCCAGACTGGAAGTGGGCAGTCCAGGCTTAGGGTAGCTCTCCATCACCAGGAACCCAGAGTTCTCCTGTCTTCAGTTCTGCCAGCCCAGAAAACTTTCCTCCTTAAGTCAACTCTGAATCCAAGATGGCCGCTTGAGCTCAGGCACCATCAGCTCATTCCAAACCATAGGAAAAGGAACAAGGGGTAAAAGGGACCCTCTCCCTTTGAATGGGTCTTCCTGGAAGCCACATGGCTCCTCAGCCTGCACCTCATTGTGTAGAGCTTAGTCACCTGGCCACACTTAGCTGTAAGAGAGGCTGGGAAGTGTCATGTTTAGCTGGGCACACTGCCTGCCACCTCAGATAAACTCAAAGCCGCTATGGACTGAAATGTGTGCCCCCAAAAATTCATCTGAAGCTCTACACTCCAATGTAACCGTATTTGGAAATAGGGCCTTTAGGGAGGTGAAGTTAAATGAAGTCATAAAGGTAGAACCTAATCTGAGAGAATCTGTGGCCTTCTAAGAAAAGGAAGAGACACCAGCCACCGAAGCACAGAGGAAAGATGGTGTAAGGAGGCAGCCGTCTACAAGCCGGGTGGAGAGCACTCACCAGAAACAGAATCAGCCGGCACCTTGATCTTGGACTTCTAGCCTCCAGAACTCTGAGAATAAATTTCTGTTGTTTAAGCCTCTCAGTCTGTGATATTTTGTCTAACACAAGCTGACTAACACAAAGAACCTTGTTACTAAGAGGAGCGGGAAAGATGGAAGTAGGAATAGAATATTGGCAGACTCCCCTGCACCCCACAAGAGGGGTCACCCAGAACAAGAGTCAAGAGACAGCCCTCTTGTTGCCAACCTTCAGTGGGTCACAGGATGGTGACTTCTGCCTTTTAGACACAAATTCTTGTTGAAGTGGACAGGGGTGCTACCGGAGAAGCCCTCAGAAGTTGTGACTCAGAGTTGGTGCAATTCAGTTGATGGTGCCTATCAATGTACAATGCAATGATGTAGAGTTGGATTTCTGAAAAGCAATTTTTATTCCCATAAAGAACTTTGGTTAGAGACCTGTTTACTTTGGTCCTGAGGAAAAGGAGGAGGAAGAGGAGGGGGAGGAAGGAAGAAGAAGAAGAAGGAGGAGGAGGAGGAAAAGGAAGAAGAGAAGGAGGGGAAGGAAGAGGAGGAGGAGGAGGGAAGGAGGAAGAAAAAGAATACCAGGAAAGGAAGGTGGAAATAAAGAGGAAGAAGAAAAAAGGACAAAAGCAAAGTTGGGTGGAAAGGCAGTAGCATATTAAACTTACCTGCTACCTGCTTCCACGTTACTGATTAAAACAAAAAAAAGCCTGAATACAGCCTCCAACCCAAAACAGAGGCAGATCCTGCCTTAAATAATTATAGTGGACCTACACAAACCTGAAAGAAACAAAACCCAACCAAAAATAAGGCAAATGATGTCACTGAATCATAGCAAAATGTGAGCAAGTTTTGTTCTGTTTGTTTGAGATGGCGTCTTGTTTTGTCACCCAGGCTGGAGTGCAGTGGCATGATCTCAGCTCACTGCAACCTCCCCCAGGTTCCAGCAATTCTCCTGCCCCAGCCTCCTGAGTAGCTGGAATCACAGGCATGCACCACCATGTCCAGCTAATTTTTGTATTTTTAGTAGAGACAGGGTTTTGCCATGTTGGCCAGGCTGGTCTCTAGCTCCTGATCTCAAGTGATCTGCCCACCTTGGCCTCCCAAAGTGCTGGAATTAGATGTGAGCCACTGTGCCCTGCCCATGTGAGCAAGTTTTAACCCTGCTTCTCTCTATATATATAAAGAGGTAGCCCAGGGGACACCTATGTTGGGTCTAAGAGGGCACTAGGAGGAGAGGGAGACTTGGAGAAGAGAAGAGGAGACTCTTGGGAAACTAGGGGGAGTAAGGAAAATGCAGAAACCAGGAGGGGCACTGAGCATGAATGTGAGCCTTTTGGTTGCTCCATTGCCGGAAGTTTCCTCTAGCCTTAGGTCTCAACAAGGAAGAGACATCTCAGAGTTCTCGGCGGACTCTCTGTGTGTCTCTCCATCTCTGCCATTTTTCTTTCATATACTTTACAAACATCTCCTCTCCTCCAAAACCCTGCCAGGGCAATGGGGCAATTCCCAGGATGTAGGAATTCTACATACTCTGCATCAGCAGTTCTTAAGCCTTCTGTGGGTTGACGGAAGGATGCAGAAACCACACCTTTTTTTACAGTATATTGAAAGCTGTGGCCCCCCTTTACAGAAATGAGTCCACATGCTTAACGTGGGAAACTTAATTTCACATAGTTCATGGGCCTGTAGATTTTAGATCCTTGACCTTGAGGAAAATCCAAGATGTTAAAGACAAAAAGAGCAAGGCCTTTGGACATGCCCTGAGGGGCCCTGGGTTTTCCTTTCTAAATTATTCTGACCAATGGGACATTCCAACTACTCTGTGTGAACAACTGTAATAAATAACATTTCTGTCAACCCACTACAGGCCAGTGTACCCTTGTGCAACCTCACTGGAACTCTATGAAAGAGGCACTATCATTAGCCCCACTTTATGGGTGGGGAAACTGAGGCACAGAGAGGCAAAGTGACTTGCCCGAAACCGCACAACCAAGAAATAACCGAGCTGGGATTTGTTATAGGGTATTAGACTCCAGGGTCTATTATGTTTGTGCCTTTCTCTCTTTGCTACACTGCACAGTGACTTTTACTTCTCTGTACACTGAAGCCGCAGAAACCTGTCTTTCTCCCAAACGCAGGTGTCAGACCCCACCCACCCAGTGGTGTGCTGGAATCAGTTCCTACTGGCTCCCAACAGCCAACTGTGCACATCTCTTCTCAACTCCTCACTCAGTGATGTTATGTTGGTAGCTTGAAATCAGCCATGGTGGGAGTACTTACGCCACAGCAATGGGCAAGTGCTACAAATGAAAGTTTTCTCCCCACCAAAGAGCTATTTGTTCACCATTTACCAGCTAGCTCACCACTGGCCTCACCTGTTCTAGTCCAAATAGCTGCAACCTGCAGATCCAGCTATCCAGGCCTGGAATCAGTGGCCCCTCTCTGCCAGTGAGGAGGACTTGTATATGGTCTGCTTGTATATGTAGGGTATTTAGGGGGAGTATAATCTTCCTCTCTGACCCCACTTTATGTGGGCCACTGCCAATTGCCCTAGTACCTCTCTTCTGCTGGACACCAAGCCTGCTCATGTGGGGTCCTGGACCTCTTTTCCCACATAGATCCAGATTCTTTACACCAGAGAAAACTGAGCACTGTGGATGACTCTAGCAGTCCATCAGATCCAGAGAGTCTTTGGCTGCCTAGAAGCCCCTCAAGTCTGCCAGATCTTACCCCTGACATTGTACCCTTGGCTATTGGCACCTGCCAGCCAGGTCTGGTTTAATCCAGCCACTTTGGGGTTAGCAAACAGCCAGCCCCACACTGTCACCCCATTGGAAAGAAGCCCTCTCTTCCACTTTCTGGGAGCACCTAGCAAAACCCAACCCTAACTCGACTAAGTTGTGACAATGCACATCCTCTAACCTTTGTCCATAGGGAAACCTCCATCTGACAGCAAGGATTCCAGTGGATCAGGCCTAGCATGAAACCTGCCCTGATGCACTCTTACCAGGCAGAGTATCAGGAAAGAAATTGGATTATGATCATTGATACCATTTCGTGAGCACTTTGTTTATACCAAATGCTGTACGTACCACTTTCTCGACATTATCTTTTTATATTCTCGCAAGAACCCTAGGAGATAAAGAACTACAGTAACCTCATGTTACAAAAGAGAAAACTGAGACTCAGAGAGGTTAAGCAATATGCCTGAAGTCCCACAGCTAACAAGTGGCTGAAATTCAAAGCCAGGTCTGTCTCATTCTAAAGCCCTTGCCAATAAAACCTGTGCACTTCCACTCACCGATTCTGCACTCAGAGCAAACAGAATGTCCACAGCTGCTCCTTTCCCAGGCCCCAGGGAAGTGTGAGAAGGACAGCCCCCCTCATCTACTTCAGTATTCTCTGGGGAAGCCCTCAAGGCAGTAGGGAAGACAAACTTGACCACCTGTGGCAAAACCAGTGCCCAGAGTTATGAGCCTCCAGCCATGAAAAGTGTTCACTGGCAAGCACATACTGAGCACCTACTGCCTACATAGCATTATCCTAGGCATGGAGACAACGGGAAGATGACCAGGACATGGTCTCTGCCCTCAAATAACTTACTGTCCAGTCTAGTGAGTCATGGAGACAACTGTTGCCTTAAGGCAGGCTGTGATGAGGGATCTAATCAGTGGAGGCCCAGGATTAACTCCAACAGGAACATGTGAAAGTCATCGGGGAGAAGGCAGCACTTGACCTGGGCTTGGATGATGAGTAGATATTTGATGGCTAGAAAATGGCAGACTTGGGGATCCAGGAGGAAGGACCAGCAGGATCAAAGGGATGGAAGCAGGAAAGATGGTGTCTTGTTCTTCAGTAAGCAATAGGGAGCCATTGGAGGTCTTTGAGCAGAGAAGGAGCATTATGGGATGGAACAATGAGAGACTGGAGATAAAGAAACCAATGTGGAGGTCTTGTGGTTAAGAGGAGAAACTGAGAGCTGGAAGCAAGGGAGAAGCTGCAGGACAGGCAAAGCAAGGACAGTTCCAGGGGACAGTGAGGAGGTAGAATGAATGGACTGTACTTGGTGAATGGCTGAGCTGGAATGGACAGCAGGAAGGCAAAGAAGATCCTGAGATATTTAGACTCAGGTATTGGGCTACACAATGGTAAAACAAATACAGGGACTTAAAACAGAAAGAAGTTTCTCTCTCAGGTAATGGCCTCTGTGACTACTCTTCTTCATGATGTCATTCAGGGGCCCAGGTTCCTTCCATCTTGGTGCTCCTTTGTCTCCTAGGATATTGTGCTCATTCTTGTGATCAAATCTGGGCATATTCCAGCCACTGAAGGGTAGAGGGAGGAAGCAGTGTGCAGTGTCCTTTCAAACAGGTGAGAAAGAAGTTGCTCATAGTCACATGGCTACACCCAGCTGCAAGAGAGTCTGTGAAATGTAGTTTCTGGCTTCATCTGCAGTCTCTTATTGTTTCATGTGCCAGGGGAAATGGGGGAATGGATGAAGTAGAACCCATGACTGGGTACCTGGAAGAAATTCTAGAGGAAGAGCAGGCTTTGTCAGGGAGACGGAGTTTGTATGGCTTGAGTTTCTGATGCCTGCCATGGGTCAGGGCTGGAGCTGTAAATTTGTGAATTGTATACAGAGAAGAGAAAGCTGAAACCTGGGGTGTGAGTGATGTGTACCCAAGGAGAAAAAAACAGAAGAAAAAAGCTGGAGTAAGGGTGGAGGCTGAGGATGAGGAAGGCTTATAAAGAATAGTCATTCTGCTAGTTGGAATTTCCAGTCATTTGGTGCCACCAATATATCCCATCCCATATACTCTTCCCACACTAAGGAGCTGATGCTCCTTCCTTGACAGGTGGGGTCTGTGTTCTGTTTCCATGAATCTGGCCAGGGCTGGAGTGGAAGTGATGCTATGGAACTTCCAAAGCTAAACTGTAACTGGTGATACAGCTTCCTCTGGAAATGCACACCCCTGGGACCTAGTCACCATGCTGTGAGGAAGCCATGCAGCCACAGGACAGGCCTTGTGGGAGTGTTCTGGCCAACAGCCCCAGCTGAACCCCAGCCAACAGCGGTGTCAACTGCCAGCCACATGAGTGAACGAGGCTCAGACAACTCCTGGTCCAGCCTTTGGGCTGCCCCAGTTGACCAAGATGGAGTGGAGCAAGACGAGCCCTCCCCACTAAGCCTCACCCAAATTGCTAATTTTTCAACAAAATAAAAGTTGGGCTTGTTTTTAAGCCCCTTGATTTGAGACTTTTTCGTTTAGCAGTAGATAACTGAGACAGGCCAGGATCCCTTTTCCTATCCCAAGAGAATGCTCCCAGCCATACAGAAGAGGGTAACCTGGTGCTTGGCCCTTCTCCAGCTGTAGCCTATCCCACTATCCATGTTCCTAGTTCTCAGCTCGCTGCCTTGGCTGGCCTCTGGGTCCCCACAATGGCTACCTCTCTAGGATCTGTCCTTAGAGTGGCCCTACAGGAAACCCTCTCAAAAAGACATCCCCAGCTCCTCATCCCTCATCCTGAGAGGGGTGGTCTGGTGGCAGAGAAGTCGGATGACAGCATGAGGTCTTAGCACCAAGGACAGGAAGGTCTCCAAGTTCCTTTTGAGTATCTGTGTGAGGAACAACATCAGACTTGGAGAGGCAGAGGGATGAAGGTCAGCAAGGAAGACTCTGAGGCCAGCAGGCAGGCCCAGGGGGCTGGAGATGGGGAGGTAGCCACAGGCACCATGTCCTGTGGGGACAAGAAACCTCAGAGAAAAACTGGCTCAAGAGGGAATGTGGCCCCAGTGCGGGGGCTCAGCGTTCCTCAAACTCTGCGCATGCCCCAAGCCAGGTGGAGGCTTTGGGGAGGTGCTCAGGGCTGCATGGCCAGAGCATCATTTGAGTGCTGGGCTGCAGGGCTATGTCCCTTCTAGGGGCCGGCTGGGTAGCTACCCGGCTGGGGGCTAGGAGTAAGGATGTGGCAGGGGAGCTCGGCCAATGTCTGAGTGTGGCATGGGGCCATCTGTGGGGGCCTGGCTGTGATGGGGGACACATCTACCTTTGGACAAGCCCAAGTGACACTCTATGTGTGTATGAGTATATGCTTATGTCTGTATGGGTCCATATGGGAGAGTGTGTACGAGTGTGTGTGTCCATGTTTGTGAATTTGTATGTGATCATATATGTGACTTCGTGTGTTTATGTGTGTTGTGTGAGTCTGTGTGTGCCTGAGATTATCTGTGTGTGTAAGTGTGTGTATGTGCGTGTGTGTGTGCGTGTGTGTGTGTGTGCACCATCACCAGAAGGGCGGGAGAAAGGGGAGCTGAATCCAGGGCCCTCACTGTTCTCAGACAGGAGCACCCACCACATAGAGCAGACCACGTCCCTGCCCCACATCTCCCAGCACCTGAGCAGAGGCCTGCCTTGGGAGCCAGCCCCACAGGCCTTCCAGTCCCCACAGGAACCAGAGTGGTCCTAAACTTCCATCACAGCTCCAGAGCACCTCCTCCTAGAGGCTTTGGGGTTTCCTAATCTCCTTTGAAGAATGGGCTGATGACTACACCCTGAGACTTCAGCACACGGACTAGTGCCTGCCAGGGCAAGGGTCTGATCATTGATCAAATAGCTGGCATGCTGATTGACCAATAGATCAATTAAACAGCCAACAGATTGCCAGACCAATGACTGATGGACAGACTGGCAGCTCCCCGGGCTGAGGACAGGGTTTGTACCTGGTGTCTCTTTATCCCCACTAACTTAGCACAGGGCTGCCTCATTCATGTTCAGTGAATGGCTGATCAATGAACAGACAGCAAATGAAATGGCGGAGTGAGAAGTATCTGAGCACCTGGCCAAGAGCCCAAGCATGTGAGCGGTTAGTTGACTTGACTTAATGAGTGAAGAGCTGATTGAGTGACTAAGTGATCAGGAGACTGAGCGGCTGAGTCACAAAGAGACTCTGAGATTGCCTGGGTAAGAGTATGACTGGGAGACCCACAGAGCTCAGGAAATGCTGGGATCTGAGGAGCAGAGATAGCAGCCATCAATACATGGGATGACCTCTGCCCTGAGAGACCCTGGAGGTCCGAAAATTCCAGAAAAGAAAGCAGAAGTTGGGGCAGTTGGGGAAGTTTGGGCAGGAGAAGCTGGAGGCTTAAAAGAGAACTGGACCTGTGGCAGACACCAGGAGGAATGGGGGCTGAGGAGCACCTTAGAATAGAGCTTGTGGCTCAGAGAGTTCTGGTTTTACCCCAGCCCTAGATGGGTGGGTGCTCTGTCAAGAGGCTGCAAGGTATGTACTGTGATGGGAAAGAATTCATTCAAGAAAAATCAAGACTCATGTGTAAAAGCCCTGCCTTCTCTCAATTTACATGACGAGGACCATGGACCCCTGGAATTTCCAACCCTGTCCTGACATCAAGAGCAAGTCAAGAGCTGCAGCCACAGCTGAACCTTCAACCAGGGAATCCAGAACAGTGTGTTAGGAAGCCTAGGGGAAGAAAGGCAGATATCAGTAAGAAGGATGCAGGCTGGCCAGTGCTGGCCCTGAATTGCCCTGGAAGAGAGCGTTCCGGTCCAGCTTACTTCCTCCTCACGCAACGCTAGAACACGGGGTCAGAGGAGAAAGTAAGCTGGACCGGTGGCACCAGCTCCCAGAGAAAGAGGAAGCTCCACAGGCAGTTCTTACCAAGAGGATGTCCGTTCCATTCTCCAGCACCCACCACTGAATTCTGCAAGGATTTGGGAGCCTTCCTGAAGGATTGACCCATGAGATTCTGAGAGAGCAATCAGATAATATACAGCCTTTGCAGCAGCATATTTTGAGAGCTTTCTAGAGAAAAGAGAGAAAACCACCTTTGATCCAGCAGAATGGGGGGACTCAAGCAGAAGACCGCTTCTACAACAATCATGCATTGGAGGATCAAGAACCACCTGATGAATGTGATCCTAAACAAGAAAAGTCTCTGATACCTGGGGAGGAGGAAGAGACATCAGTCACCATCTTAGACTCTTCTGAGGAAGATAAGGAAAGAGAAGAGGTCGCTGCTGTCAAAATCCAAGCTGCCTTCCGCAGACACATAGCCAGAGAGCAGGTAAAAAGAATGGAAACAGCCTCCAACATGAAGACATAGAGGAAAACAAGTGAGGACATCAGTTTTACCTCAAGGAAACATGAAAAATAATCCAGATCCATCAGCCTTGCTGTTTTTGTCATTTTCTCCTTAGTAAGGAAGATTTGATGTGAAATAACATTTGTTGCTGTTGTGAAAATCTGTCATGAGCATTTGTTTAATAAACATACCATTGAAACATGAAAAAAAAGTATGACTTCCTCATACTTCAAGGGAGTCTGCATACCACCATTTTGGCTCAGGGCCAAACTGAGTTATGAGTTTATTTATTAGAATTAGGTTCTGTAGGCCGGGCATGGTGGCTCATGCCTGTAATCTCAGCACTTGGGGAGGCCAAGGCAAGTGGATCACTTGAGGTCAGGAGTTCGAGACTAGCCTGGCCAACATGGTAAAACCCTCTCTCTACCAAAAAACAATACAAAAATTTGTCAAGCATGGTGGCTCATGCCTATAGTCTCAGCTACTTGGGAGGTTGAGATGGGAGAATCACTTGAACCCAGGAAGCAGAGGTTGCAGTGAGCCAAGATTGCACTACTGCACTCCAGCCTGGGCCACCAAGTGAGACCCTTTATAAAAAAAAAAAAAAAAAAAATAGGTTCTGTGGCAAGTGACAGAAAATGAAAATGACTCTCTTTTTCTATTTGTTCCCCCACCGCACACACATTCATACACACAGTTGAAATCTGGAAGCAGACAGCCCAGGATTGGTATGGCAAATCCATAAAGTTATCAGAGACTCAAAGTTCTTCTATGTTGTTGCTCCACTATCCTCTTCACATGGTCCATACTGGCTGCATGAGTACCAACTATCACATCTGCCTCTCAGCCAAAAGGAAGAAGAGAAAAGTGTGTCCCTTCCCTTTAAGAACACATCCCAGGCCACGCACAGTGGTTCATACCTGTAATCCCAGAACTTTGGAAGGCTGGGCAACATAGTGAGATCTCATCTCTACAAAAATTACCAAGAAAAAATTAGCCAGACATGGTGGTGTGTGCCTGTATTCCCAGCTACTAGGGAGGTTGAGTGGGAGGATTGCTTCATCCTGGGAGGTTGAGGCTACAGTGAGCTGTGATGGCGGCACTGCACTTCAGCCTAGGCAACAGAGCAAGACCCTGTCTCAAAACAAAATGAAAACAAACAAACAAACAAACACACGCCTATCCCAGAAGTTGGCACGACAGTTCCTCCTACATCTTATTGGCCAGAATTTGGTCACATGACCCACCTAGCTACAAGAGAGGCTGGATAATGTAGTCTTCATTTTGTTAAAATCAATTACAAATCAGGGTTTCATTACAGGAAAAAGAAGGAATGGAGATTGGAGGGCCTGGATTTCTTTCCAGATTGGAGTAGGCGTGTGGGATTTTCATAGAGAAACAATCATTTCAGCTGCACTGAATAATTCCAGGGAATGCATCATGCAATTCAAGGTCTGTATGGCCACTGTCTAAGGGGACCATGATGGGTTCTTGTTAGTGGGTACAAGCATTTGAGGGCCAAGTCTCAAGTTCAGAGGTAAAACTGCATGGAGCTTTGAAACAGTATTACCGTATTACCTCTTCTGCAGAATTTTCAGTGGCCACATTATTTCCCCTTTTTCCCTTGGTATCTTAGGGCCATTCTGAGCTGAGATGCAGAGAAGCCACCTTTTCTCTTTGAAATGATTACTTTCTATTTCCAAAGGCCGAGTCTTAAAGAAGCAAAGTTTCACATCCTCTTCGATTTTGCTCACTGCAAACCTTACTAAAGTTTCCACTCGAGACCTGGCCTCAATGCTCCTCATTAATGCTGATCCTAAATCCTTCCCAGACAGGGCCCGTTCAGGGTTACGGGCTTTAATTCTGGAGTCAGAAGCAAAAATCTTGAAAATGTGCCCTCCTCACCCTGAGTCATTAGAGCCTGCTTCAGTGGCATATAGGTAAGTGCTGAGCTCCGGGGCCCCATTGCCTGGGTTCAGCTCCATAGCTGACTGGCTCTTTGACCTTGGGCATGTTGCTCCCTGAGCCTCAGTTTCCTCCTCTATAACATAGGATGAGAATAGTAGTCCCAACCTCCCAGGGTTATGTACCTGGGGAGAACAGGAACTGACAGATGATAGAGCTCTAAACCTCTTAGGTGTTCTGGGAATGGAGACAGTCATTTCAGGCCTGTGTTAAATCTGCCTTCCCAGTCTTCCAAGGGGTAAGTGGCCCTGCCTTTTCCATCTCTGTGGTCCCTCCTCCTCCCTCATGCACTGAACTGAGAGTCCCTACTGCCAGATCAGTCTGGGCGCAAGGTTGGATAGAGTGAACGGGTCTAGTTCACACACTTCTCTTCTAATCCATGTTACTAGGCATTCTCTTCCCTCCACTTCAGCCACTTCTCACCCAGAGGTGCTGAGCAGGCCAAGCTGTGGGTGTGTGGTACGCACCCCCTCCCACCCCACCTGGAAGAAGCCCGGGACGAGGAACCCCTGCACACCTTGCATTCCGATGGCCTCTCTCCTACAACAAAGCATCACAGGGCAAAAATGAAATCTGCGTCCACACTTCCCTCTGGTTCTTCGAGTGTCACTTTTCTTCGTATTTATTGTAATCATCCCTGCAACAAAAACAGTGACTTCACTGTCTAAATAATAAGGTAATTTGTTACAGCTAATTACTCAAGGACTTCCTTAATCTCACTCAATTAAAAGATCCAAGAGGATTCCTGCCCCCTCTCATGCCAGTGTTCCTGAAGATCCCCCTAATGTATTCTGGATCACAGATTAGTGGGGAGCCAAGAACGGTCCGTGCTGGGCAGAACTGCTAAAATCCATCCCAGCAACGTGAAGCAGTGATTTATTGTGACATGGAATGTGGGACATTTCCCCAGCTTTTGTGATTGTGGTAATGAAGCTGTAAACCAAATAGCATGAAATGAGGCAAGGCCTTACAATTTAATCAGCTCGTAAACAGATCTACTGCATCAAGCAAATGACATTATTATCCATCCGAAGTAAATCATGCTAATCTCGGGAGATAAAATCAACATCGTTAATGGTCACATGTCATATTCATCAACACTAAACCATCCCCTTTGACAGATTAATCCTAACTACAGCTCCCAGGATGTATGGTAATAAGGCTTGTAGCATGCATTTCACTCCGCGCCAGGCTAACCAGCACTCTTAGGCTGCTATTACAAATAATTTTTTTATTGATTTACATATTTTAAAATGCATTTAAGGTGAGGCACCATTAAAAACCCTGTCACCCGCCCATATTTCTTTTCTACATTCCCAGACTTTATTAATAGGAACGGGAAGACAAACACAGCAAGCCTTATAAATACTTTGTTTAGGGAACTGTTAGGGGTAATTAAGATCAGGACTGGGGTTTAGGGGGTGTGGAGAGGCACAGGTGAGGAACAGACGGGGTAGTAGGAAACAGGGACCCTTTTGTGGTTCAGGAATAAAGGGAAATTGTAGCTTCTTTGCTTCCTGTTTTCCCTGGAGGTACCAGGAAGAAAGGGAATAAATTGCCCCCAAAATCTGCTTGTGGGGCCTTCCCTCTTTCCCTTTCTGTCACATCCTACATCCACCCCATCAACTCAGCCTTTTGGTGTATGCATCTGTGCTTGTGTGCTGGTCCCTGTATCCTGCCTGCTGACTTCGAACGCCACATTTATTTATCATGAGGCTGACCTAGGATGAATGCTCCCGGAGAAGTGTCCACTATTCAAAATGTCACTTCCCCTCAACAGGCCGTGCATTATATTGACAGGCATACTTTCAGAGGCCTCTGAACGACGAGGATGGATGGAGGCCTGCCGCAGCAGAGGGCACTGCTGCCTGGGCTGAGGGAAGGAGGGAGTGGGTGGGTGCACAGATTATCTACACTCTCCCCCAGGAACATAAGCTGTGGGAGCTGAGACAGTGACCAGTGATACAATCTGGAGACCATCAGGCCTATAGTGCTTGGTGGGGAACAGATAGTGGCCCACCTTCACCCAGATGCCCTTCTGATGGGCACATTCGAGGAGCTTCCTGCCCATCTGTGAAACCAGTTGGGAGTGGAGGGTGAAAAGAAGGGGTTGTCCTTTTTCTGAGTGACAGCAAGGAGGGTAGGGGTCTGATATGGTTTGGATCCATGTCCTCACCCAAATCTCATGTTGAAATGCAATCCCCAATGCTGGAGGTGGGGCCTGGTGGGAGGTGATTGGATCATGGGGGCAGTTTCTCAGGGCTTAACACCATCCCCCTGGTTCTGTCCTCGAGATAGTGAATTCTCATGAGATTTTACTATCTCGTGAGATAGTTGTTTAAAAGTGTGTGGCACCTCCCTCCTCTCTCTCTTCTTCCTGCTCTGGCCATGTAAGATGTACCTGCTTACCCTTCACCTTCCACCATAATCTTAAGTTTCCTGAGGCCTCCCCAGAAACAGAAGCTGCTATGCTTTCTGTGCAGCCTGCAAAACTGTGAGCCAATGAAACCTCTTTTTTTAATAAATTACCCACTCTCAGGCGTTTCTTTAGAGCAATGTAAGAACAAACTAATACAGGGTCCCAGGGCCACCATGTGTGGCCATGCAGACCTCGCATTGCACAATCCATGGAATTATTCCATGCAGCAACCCTGGGGTTACAGTTTCTTTACAAAAATCCCACATGCCCACTTCAACGTGGATAGAAATGCAGGAAGCAGATGGATTCCCCAAATGGAGCTATTGAACTCGATAGAGGAACCTCTCTTAATGCACTAAAAAGACCCCACCTCGGCTTACATGGACTGAGGTAGAACTCAGACACTTCCAGACACCTCAGGCATGTTTCATATAGTCCACCAACTGCCATGATTTCAGAATGGGACCCTGAAAAACTCCCCAGCCCAGGTCTGTGTTTTGTAAAACTGCAGCTATGGATTAGACCAATGAATAAAATAAAGCAGAGAGTAAATTAACTTCAGAGTTTAGGTGATGCCAAGTTCAGGTGGTTGGAGCCCACTGAGCTCTATAAGAAACTCTGGAGAGTTTGTGTCCTGGGCTTTCCATGATCCTTTCCAGGGGCCCTGGAGATTACCTTGTCACTGGAGACCTGAAAGGCCCTTCTCTGGAGCTGTTCGGTCTGGAGCTGTATGGTTGAGGGCAGTGGTTCCCAAACTTTAGCCTGAGTCAGAATATCCTGAGGGCTTATAAAAACAGATTGCTCAACCTAACCCCAGAGTCTCTTGTTCAGTAGGTCTGGGGTGAATCTAGAGGGTCTGCTTTTCTAGCAAGCCCCCAGGTGTTGCTGATGTTGCTGGTCCCAGACCCACACTTTGAGAACACCTGATATGGTTTAACTCTGCGTCCCCACCCAAACCTCATTCTGAATTGTAATAATCCCCACGTCAAGGACAGGACCAGGTGGAGATAATTGAATTATGGGGCAGTTACCCCATGCTGTTCTGGTGATAGTGAGTTCTCCCTTAACATCCGATGGTTTTAAAAGGGGCTTTCCCCCTTCGCCCAAGTGAAGGCACTCATCTCTCTCCTGCCACCCTGTGAAGTGATGTCTTCCGCCATGATTATAAGTTTCCTGAGCCCTCCCCAGCCACGTGGAATTGTGAGTCAATTAAACCTCTTTTCTTTATAAATTACCTAGTCCTAGGTATTTCTTTTTTTTTTTTTTTTTTTTTTTTTTGAGACAGTCTCGCTCTGTCACCCAGGCTGGAGTGCAGTGGCACCATCTCGGCTCACTGCATCCTCCACCTCCCAGATTTAAGCAATTCTCCTGCCTCAGCCTCCCAACTAGCTAGGAATACAGGTGCATGCCACCACACCTGGCTAATTTTTGTATTTTTCATAGAGACAGGATTTTGCCATGTTGGCCAGGCTGGTCTTGAACTCCTGACCTCAAGTGATCTGCCTGCCTCAGCCTCCCAAAGTGCTCGGATTACAGGCATGAGCCACCATGCCCAGCCTCAGGTATTTCTACATAGCAGCATGAGAATGGACTAATACAACACCTAAGCCAGGGAGGGGTGGAGGGACAAGGAAGGAGATGTAGACGAAAAGCACTGAGCTCCCAGGCACAGATTACAAGCCCAGAGTTGGGTCATGGCAGGAAGTGGAGGCCAAAACACCGCGTGACCTCAGCAGTGGGACTTCCACATCTCTGAGGCCTTTCCTTTTTTAAGTTCCTGGCACTTCTTAAGAGCAAGTGAGCAAAGCAGGCCTGATAATCCAAGGTCCAGAACCCCAGAGTCAAGACTGAAAGCAGCATGTGCCCTGGAAGCTAGAGCTGGCTGATTCTATCCCCGGCCTCACCGCTGATCTGCCTTGTAACCTGCAGTACCTCCGGTACCCTCTCTGGGGTTCCCTCTCTCACTTTCTCCTCTGTGAAGAGGGAGTGGAGCACTAGATTTCCTCCAGAATCCCTTGCATTTCTGATAGATGTGAGGTTATGCCACTGTTTCCCAAAGCGTACTTTGTGGATCTTTTATTCTCCTTGAAAAATGGGTTCTACAGGCTCAGTAGCTCATGCCTGTAATCCCAGCACTTTGGAAGGCCCGGGTGGGCAGATCACTTGAGGCCAGGAGTTCATGACCAGCCTGGACAAAATGGCAAAACCCAGTCTCTACTAAAAACATAAAAATTAGTTGGGCATGGTGGCACAGGCCTGTAATCTCAGCAACTAGAGAGGCTGAGGCATGAGAATCCCTTGAACCCAGGAGGTGGAGGTTGCAGTGAGCTGTGATCGTGCCACTACACTCCAGCCTGGGTGACAGAGTAAGACTGTCTCAAAAAGGAAAACAGAAAAAAGAAAAAGAAAGACGGGTCCAATGGTCAGGTAGTTTGGAAAACTTTTCAAAACATAAGCCCCCACTTGGACTTATATTTACACATGAAAAGCTCTGGGCCAGGCATGGTGGCTCACGCCTATAATCTCAACACTTTGGGAGACCAAGGCAGGTGGATCACGAGGTCAGGAGTTCGAGACCAGCCTGGCTAACATGGTAAAAGCATGCCTCTACTAAAGATACAAAAAAATTAGCTGGTCGTGGTGGCACACACCTGTAGTCCCAGCTACTCAGGAGGCTGAGGAAGGAGAATAACTTGAACCCAGGAGGTGGAGGTTGCAGTGAGCCGAGATCACGCCACTGCACTCTCCAACATGTTTTACAGACCACCAAAATAAAAAAAAAAAAAAAAAAAAAAAAAAAAAAAAAAGCTCTGAAAAGTCCTGGAGTTGGGAAACCTGTTTAACTTTACTTAATCCATCCGAAACTCATCAGATCGCAGCCTTTTTTCTAGTTACTACCTATTGGCACAGGGGTTCTATAGGACATACTTTGGGAAACACCGGCCAATACCAAAGGCTGCACCAAGAGGCAGATGACTGTGTTGGCATCTGCAGATGCCTTCGCCCCTGTGCCTGAAGGTACAGGCCACTTCCCCTCAGCTCCCAGCACCTTGATGCATTGGCACATTAGCAAATAGGGCACTTACCAGGGACGGAGCTAGCCACTGAGCAGCTAATAGAGAGATAGTGAGGCAATGGCTCCTACCCTCAAGAAGTTCCCAGGCTAAGGTGGCAGGAAAGACCCTAGGTACTGCCTTGGCCTGGCACAAACTTTATTATTTTTTTATTTTTATTTTATTAATTTATTTATTATACTTTAAGTTCTGGGGTACATGTGCAGATTGTGCAAGTTTGTTACATAGGTATACATGTGCCATGGTGGTGGTTTGCTGCATCCATTGCCCCGTCATCTACATTAGGTATTTCTCCTAATGCTATCCCTCCCCAATTTCCCCACCCCCCACTATTCCCCCCCTAGCCCCCTAACCCCAGGCCTCAGTGTGTGATGTTCCCCTCCCTGTGTCCGTGTGT
>CAUYLG010059457.1:0-18314 GCA_963573385.1 Cacajao melanocephalus | reverse complement strand
AAAGAGTCGCACTGGCGACCCGTGTGGCTCCTCCGCTGGGAATCTCCCAGTTTGTGGGCCACAGAAATTCGTCTGAAATTGCGGCGTCCACTCGCTGTCTGTGCTTTCACTGGGAGCTACAATCCTGAGCTGTTGTTAATCCGCCATCTTGGATCTCGCTCGAGAAATGTTTTTTAAAAGAAGTATTTATTGTCCATTGGTCATCATTTTCTTTGTTTTTGGATCGTCTTCACAGAATACCCGAGTTACACTCGGATATTATACAGAAAGTAGGTAACTTATTTCTATTTTATTTCTATGTGTGCATAAAAATAAGGAAAGATGCCAGTAGAAGTCAATAAAATTGCACTGTGAGGTAAGGTGATAGGAAGAGCACAGTTTGAGTCGAGGCTCAATTGCTTTAGGCTAACTGCTTTATCTCTCTGAACTTCATTTGTACAACTCAGGTAATGAAGACCTATATTTATGGTTGTTGTAAAGAAAAAAATATAGTGGCCTCTTCATTGTCTTTGGTTAGTAAATGTTTATTTTCCTTTCAACTTTCTTTTGGACCTATTTACAGTTAGTTTACTTATTACATTTTCTCATTTTCCAATCTTTTAAGAATTTGTGACATCACCACCTACTTAAAATTTTTTTTAATTGAACAATGTCTTAATCTCTCTTGGAGGCAGAGAAATTACTATAAAGATTTAAGCTCAGCCATATATTTCCTCTTACTTAAAAAGATAGTTTATATTGGCCATTCTTAAAAACTAAGTTTTGGGTCCTTTTTGTAGTTTAATTATGTACACTTCAAACATCCGCAATTGATCACTACATACAGATGTCCACAATTTGTACAATATTACACACATTGACATAAAATACTATAATATGAGATAATAGGATAATTTAAGAAAAAAGAAAAAAGTATTCATGTATGTTTTCTGAATAAGTTGTTCAATAAAAGTCGTTTAGGCTTTTAGATCAATAGGTGTTGTAAAGTAGCCAAAGACTTGAGGCAATGACCGTTGTCTTTTAAAAAACAAATCTAAAATTTAGTTTTTATATGCGTTACTAATAAGATAACTGAAGATAAGTGAAAAAAGTAACTCTCCCCTTGTCTTTAATAAATATTTATTACACTGTTTATTTTATGCCAACATTATGAACTAGGTGTTAGGGCTGCAATGGGGTTAATCAGATAGACAGTCTGCTCTCAAGAAGTTTCCATTTATGTGTGAGAGAAAGGTATTGAAACTGTAATTTCAGGTTTGGAGGATGCTATGAAGGAGAAGCACAAGGGAAGCTGACCCACATGAGTAGTTCATGATGTTATTGAAGCGAAATAAAAATGACTGCTATATGTGTGTTATGTCTAAGTTCAGATGTCAGGGCCAGATGAAATCTGTGATGTGTTCTTAATAGTTGGTATTTTTACATAGAAGCTGTTTTAAATTTATGTAATTACATCCTAAACAAAACAAAAAGAAGCCTCAGTAATGTAGTTATTATATTAAAAAGAAAAGCTGTTCAGTGCAATTTCCATCTCTCTGAACTGTTAGGAATGTCTGCTAATCTTCTGTATGCTTACACTAGCTGATAAAGTGATTGCTTGTTGTAGAGCTATTACAGGTCTAAGAAATCAGTTTGCTCACCTTTTTGTTGTTGCTGCTGCTTCCATAGGAAATTCAGTGAACATTATCACTCCTTGTGTAAAGCAGTGCATCACCTAGCAACTGTTGACTGCATTTTCTCCCTGGCCAAGGTCGCTAAGCAAGGAGATTACTGCAGGTAGTATGCTTTTCATTTCCCCCTTTATCAGTGCTTTGGATAAGGACATTATTCAATTAATTATAGTGTCTTTATTATAAAATATTAAAACTACTCAAATGTGTTCGACTCTTGGGAAAGCTGCATGTCATACATATATAGCTTGATTTGAAAATTAACGAATTTCTTTCTTGCTTGCTCTGTCACTGGGTACAATGAAAGCAGATGTTAAAGTTTATGTGGGTGACATTTTTATAAAGTTTGAGCACTCTTTTCATTTGTTAGCTTTTACTTGAACACTTTTGTAATTTTAAAAGTTTGATTAGGCAAGAAAAGAGAAGATAGGGGCTGGGGGGCATTTCTGTGATCGGTTCCTTTTGTTAAGAGCCCATATTCATCCCACTATTCTTTATTGACATCCCAACATGGAATATTTATTCTCTTTTTCATAAAGGATGTTAGCATCAAACAAATCTAACTTTAAAATTCAGACACAGCTTTCAATGTCTTCCAAAACCTGGAGTTTACATATACTTAAGAAAAAGTGAGGCTGGGCGTGGTGATTCACACCTGTAATCCCAGCACTTTGGGAGGCTGAGGCAGGAACATGTCTTGAAACCATGGAGTTTAAGACCAGCCTGGGCAACATACTGAAACTCCATCTCTACAAAAATTTAAAAAATTAGCTGAGTGTGGTGGTGCACACTTGTAGTTCCAGCTGCTTGGGAGGCTGAGATTTGCTTGAGCTCAGAAGTTTGAGGCTGCAGTGAGCCATGATAGTGCCACTGTGCTCTTGGGTAACAGAGCCAGACCCTGTCTCAAAAAAAAAAAAGAGATCCAATTAAAAAATATAAAATAAAATAAATAAATTAAATTTGTTCAAGTTCAAATGTTTTCTTTTAGGAAGCATCCAGATTCTCCACTTCACTGCCTTAGATGTCATCAGTATGCTTTCCCCTGTCTTTCTTGCTATGCCTGTTCTATCCTAGTATATCCTCCCAGCTCTGTGAGTAATCCTTTGTGTCCAATTCTACCAGGAGGTGCTTTGTCATTATATAATTTTGATAGCAACAGAGTAAGTCACTTAAAATTTTGTTCCAAAATGAAAATCTTCCTGGTAAATCCTATCAGTGTCATGAATATTATATATTGATTTCACTTGGCAGAGCACCTAGGATTTTATTTTTAAATTGATGTGACAAATACTTTCATTTTTTTTACAGTGAATTTATAACCTACCTAGATTTTAAAAATCCTGTCTTCAGAATTATACTCTAAAATCCAAAACCTATCCTTTTTTCATAACTTCAAGTGTCTCTCTCCAACAGATTATTTCAAATTATTTACTCAGGAGATACTGTAGTCACTTTTTTTTTCTTTTTCTTGAGACAGAGTCTTACTGTGGCCCAGGCTGGCATGCAGTGGTGCAATCTCAGCTCACTGCAACCTCCACCTCCCAGGTTCAAGGGATTCTCCTGCCTCAGCCTCCTGAATAGCTGAGATTACAGGTGTGTGCCACCATGCCTGGCTAATTTTCATATTTTTAGTAGAGACAGGGTTTCACCATGTTGGCCAGGCTGGCCTTGAACTCCTGGCCTCAAACTCCTGGCCTCAAGCAATCCACCCACCTTGGCCTCCCAAAGTGCTGGAATTACAGACGTGAGCCACCTTGCAGGCCTATAGTCGCTTTCTTTGCAAAATATGAGAGCATTTGGGATTTTATTAGCCAGATATATTTAAGAAGAATAATTTAGGAAAATAGTATTTATTGATATTATGAGAAAGTTCAGAAATGTGGTTACTTGTTAAAATTCTGAGTCAAGAACTCGAGGAGGTTGTTGGTAGGAATTAAGCTTTTGAAAAAGACCAATGAATGACCAGTAACTGATGAAAGATGTTCAATCTTAGTAATCAGTGAGTGCAAATTAAAACAACGAGATAACACTATTCACCTATTACGCTGACAGACATTAGAAAGTTTAATATTACCAACTCTAGGTGAGGGTATGAGAAAACAAGTTAACTTTCATATCCTGCTTGTAGGAAGTTAGATTGGTGTATCTACTCTTATCTATTAAAATAAAAAATATGTACACCCTATGATTTAGAAATCCCACTTTAGAAATTTACTCTAGCTTTGGGAAACACTTGGACATGTACATGTAGAGACATGTATAGAATTGTTCATTGCATCATCATTTGTAAGTAAAAATGTGAACGCAATCTAAATGTTTAACAGTGGAAAATGACTAACTCATCTGTGTAGCAGCTTTGACAGAATGCTGAAAATCTGACAAGAAATGATCTTCAGTATACTGTAACTATAAAGGTATATTGAACCTAATTTCAGTTTCTTAAAGGCCATCCAAAGAATAGAGACAAAGTCTACTTTTTTTTCCTTTAAAAAGGAGAGTAAAACTTATTCTGTCTTACATTTACCATATGGGTTTATTGGATTCTTTTATAAATGTAAGATGCATTTTGGGATCTTCAGTGATCTTATTTTTTTCTGTATCTTGGAACATTTTGTTATTTCATCATCTTGAGAATTATTTCAACATTGTTTATCAATTGTTTCAATTATACTATAAAAATCTACAATAAAAAGAAAATGGGAGAATGATGATGCATAAGTGAGGGGAGAAATCACTGTCACATCATCCTTCTGTTTTCTTACTGTATTGCCTATGTTACATCATCTCCCAAGAAGGTATAAAAGAAGAGTGCAGATGCCACAGTTGGAGTCTGCTTCTAACTTTCATTGAACAAAGTTGAAAATTTAGAATTTTCCATTTTTCACCCATAAAAGCCAAGAGAAAAAAATTGGCAGAGGCTTTTCATAATTATTAGGTTAATCAGATGATGAATGTGAAGAGAAAGAAACCAGTGCTCTGGATATTCACGGTGATGGTGAAATTTCATATATCAGCAAAATCTGAGATTCTGAATGCTCAGACAATATCCTAGGTGAGTTTTCTCAAACTCAAGAATTGGCATGTGAATAATGTATTTGTAAGGGCAAAATGAACCCCGTTATTCTCATCAGTTAGTCATTCAATAGGAAACATTCATCATGAAATATTTGGTGACAAAAACCTGGACTACCGTGTTTTGCTGAAAGACGTGATAGTATTCTTCTATCTTTCATAATATTTCTTCACTAAAATTTACTAGATACAATTTGTAGGTGGACAGACAGGAGATTGAAAGGATATAGATGATGTAGAATAAAAGTACTCCTTTGATTATTCTATTTGGTGTTGATAAGTCTAAAAATGAAAATATTTTGTAATTATGGAGCAAAGATGACCATCTTCTCTTTAAGAAAATTATAAGCTTTAAAAGATTTCAAAACTTCCAAGTATTAGCATGTTTGTTGATATAAGTATGAAAAGAATCAGAAATAATGAGCTCTAGAACCTATTAGAAATGTATTGATATTTGGAATGTAGTATTTATGAATGAATATGTTCCAGGTGCATGCTTGACAGCTGATGAGCAATGACATTCAGAATGTATTACTCATTTCAGATATATATGCCTTGGAAACCAGGAAAATGTGGAATAAAACTTTGAGATTTGCTGTGTTTAAATTCTTATTAAAATTTGTCATGAGGTTGATTTTTTTTTACTATCCCTTTATTCACATTTCTGTAAAATTATTTGTGAAATGACCTTAAAGGAGTACATTGGATCCAGATGGTAAATGGTAAAATCTATTTTATGTGTGTGTACTGAGGGTTAACTCAGTATGGTAACTGAGTATTAACTACTGAATTTTTAAAGTTTCAGAATGATATATTACAGTGTGACTTTTCTAAAGAAATCACAACCAGTATGATGCATATATGAACATAAATGCACAGAAGAAGGTTGGAAAGGGTAGACACCAAGCTGGTCTCAGTAGTAATCTCTGGGAAGGAGAGCTGAGAGTAGGGCAGGGCTCAGAGGGGCTTAGAGACACAGTTAAAACTGTAGATGAAACAAATATAGAAGTTTTGTTTAAAAAAAACATAAAGACCAACAGTGCACCTGGAACATATTCATTCATAAATACTAAATTCCAAATATCAGTACACTTCTAATAGGTTCTAGAGCTCATTATTTCTGATTCTTTTCACCCTTGCATCAACAAAAATGCAAATACTGAAGTTTTTGAAATTTTTTAAAGCTCGTAATTTTCTAAAAGAGAAGATGATCATCTTTGCTCCATAATTATAAAATATTTTCATTTTTAGACTTATCAACACCAAATCAACAAAAATGATTTTTTTATCAAAGTAAAAGATACAAAAGACCATAGAAAGATGTTTTAATTACACAATGTATGAAAATTTCAGGTCAATTCGTTTCCAAGTCCAACACATAGTTTATATTAATAATTACATCTAGAAATAATGTTATTTGATTTACATTATTATATTCATTAATGAAAATAAGTAGCAGTAATCTGAACTGTTATCTTTACTAATGAAAATGTTGGTTTGGTCTCAGACAGTAATAGGAAAATGAAAAATAAAGCCTGGCATGGTGACATGCACCCATAGTCCCGGCCTCCTCAAGGGGCTGATGCAAGAGGATCACTTGAACCCAGGAGCTTGAGGTTGTAGTATGCTATGATTGTGTCTGTGAATAGCCACTGCACTCCAGCCTGGGCAGCACAGTGAGACCCTATCTCTAAAAAGAAAAAGGAAGAAAGAAAAGAAAAAAAAAGATCTTAAAAAGGTAAACTACAAAGGTGAAGCCATTATAAAACCCTTTTGTGTGTGTGTGTGTGTGATGGAGTCTCACTCTGTCACCAGGCTAGAGTGCAGTGGCGCAATCTCAGCTCACAGCCACCTCCACTTCCCTGGTTCAAGCAATTCTCTTGCCTCAGCATCCTGAGTAGGTGGGACTACAGGCACGTGCCACCACGCCCAGCTAATTTTTGTATTTTTAGTAGAGATTGGGTTTTACCATGTTGGCCAGGATGATCTCGATCTCCTGACCTTGTGATCTACCCACCTTGACCTCCCAAAGTGCTGAGATTATAGGCATGAGCCACCACACCCGGCCCAGACTCTTCTGAAGTATGTGCTTCATTGCATTATTATAATAATGAATGTTTTCTGATTTTTATTTTATAGTTCCAATTTAACTTTTGTACTCAAGGCCTTATTCTGGACATATGTTCTTAAAATCTATGTTTAAAGTTTTGTTTTCTGTTGTATAAATGGAGTACTGAAATTTTTCATGCTATCTTAGATATTTTTTTTAAAGGCTATTTCCATGCCTAGTAAATTGAAACATACTTCTTTTTGCAGACCAACTGTACAAGAAGAAAGAAAAATCTTAATAAAAAATGGAAGGCACCCTGTGATTGATGTGTTGCTGGGAGAACAGGATCAATATGTTCCCAATAGTACAGATTTATCAGTAAGTACTATATTATGCCAAAAAATAAGTTGACAATAACTTCTCAAACTTTTAAATACCAAAGAAACGTTTTTATAATTAAAAGTTACCCAGATTTCAACTTTGGCTTTAAATGGGCTAATCCTGGACATAGTTTTATATTTACCACCAAATGTGGAATTGGTGCTATTTTCAATGAAAGATTATCCGTAGATTTAGTAACTAAAGCTTTAGTTCTAATTAGTTATCCTAGGTAACCCAGTAAAAATATTTTACATTTGTAAATACCCAATAAGCAAATAGAGTTGGAATTATACCATAGCTTTGCAAATTTGTATTAGCATGTAGTGTTACATCCTTTGTACTGTGACTATTTTCAGATGTTGTTTCTATGAAAGAATTGGAGATGCCTCTGCAGATTGCAGTGATGAGAATTTTCATTATAGGGGCTGGATTTCTCTTATGTAACACAAATGATCCTAAATACTTACTCACTTAACACATACTTACTGAGTGCCTGTGTCTCAGGTAAAGCAAAATAAGGAACAGAGAGTGGTAAACAAGACAGAACTCTTCCTTGCCCTCGCAGAGCTTGTGATATAGCAGAGAAGATAGGCTAGTGCAATACAGCTTAGTGCCTGGCATGATAGAGGAGACCATGGTGGCCTGGGGATAGGTAGCAAGTTGACCTAACCCAACAGCGGGGAAGCATTGAGGAATGTTCCCCAGGGAAGAGATACCAACTGAAAAATGAATCAGTGCAAGCCGGGGAAGTGAAGGGGAGCATTCCAGGTAGAAGAACCAGCATGGCAGATGCCAGAAGTGAGGCATAGCAGGATGAATTCAAGGATGGTGAGTAAGGTCGGAGTGCAGAATGTAAAGAAAGAAGTGTTCAGAGATAAGGAAGAGGCCAGTTCACTTATATCAAGAAATTGACATTTTTCCCCCTAAAAGATTAAGAATACTAGCAAGAGAGTGATTGAAGCTGGGGAAAATAGTGAAGTTGTGGCAGGGTGTGTGAGTTCCATTGTCAAAGATAAACAGAGCTGGGCACTGAAGTGGTAAGGATTGATCTTATTCAGTTATACCCCTGCAATAGGGAAGAGTCTGTTGTGAACTGAACTTGACTTCATTTTAGCATAGATGGCTGGATGTTTTAAAGGAAGCTTGAGGGAACAGGGAGAGGAAATGAGCAGGGGGAGGAGAGCAAGTGTGGTGTGGTAATGTGAAACTCATCTGGGTTTACTAATTGTTTGCTTATACCATATTTCTTTTTCTTTCTTTTTTTTTTTTTTTTTTTTTTAGATGGAGTTTCGCTATTGTTGCCCAGGCTGGAGTGCAATGGTGCATTCTCGGCTCACTGCAACCTCTGCCTCCTGGGTTCAAGCGATTCTCCTGTCTCAGCCTCCTAGGTAGCTGGAATTACAGTCATGTGCCACCACATCTGGCTAATTTTTTGTATTTTTAGTAGAGACGGGGGTTTCACCAAGTTTGCCAGGATGGTCTCGATCTCTTGACCTCGTGATCTGCCCACCTCGGCCTCCCAAAGTGCTGGGATTACAGGCATGAGCCACTGCGCCCGGCCACTTATACCACATTTCAAAGAATAGCTCTCTGGTCCTTAAGAAGACAATAATTCTGGGTGATAGATTTACATCCCAAAGGGGCAGAAAATGTATTTATAATTGCAAGCTTTCTAAGGTAACTGTTCTAAGAAGGGCGTCAGCATCTGGCTGCCTGTCACCAAGTTTTGGCTGGAATGGTGAATCCTGGCAGCACTGAGCGTTCTCAGGCAGGTACTTTTAGTGGGGCTGGGGTCATCTTATGAATGCAGCCTTGAGCTGTTAGAAACTGTGCTAGTGGGCTAGTTTCTAAGTGGGGAGGGTGGACAAAATCATTTTTGCTCAAAGTCTGTAGGTTTTTGTAGGTCAAAGTTGAGACCTAGTCCAGAAGAGGGCTCAGCGAAACCTGATGAGAATTTGGTCAAGGAGAGCATCTTCATTGACATGGGATAAAACAGTATGGTGATGGGTCAAATAATTAATATGTAGGGAGTAGTTATGTGAGAGAGAAGGTATCAGAGAATGAAATGCCTGACTTTCAGATTGCAGACGTGGTGTTCTTCTGGGTGATGGCAAGATCCTAGGTATGGCTATGGAAGGTGGGTAGCAGAAGGGAAAAGGTCTTTGGAGATGGAGAGATCAAGGAACAGAGTTTGGGAAAAAGTTGTCTATGTGAATGTTGAAGTCTAAGATAACAGCAAGATTTGTCCTAGAAGGCAACAGGGATCCAGGTGTCTGAGATTACAAGGAATGGCGATTGGGAACCCTGAAGTTTATAGATGGCTTGCATTGAGGACAGGCAGTGCTAAACTGGAAGGAAGGAAGAACTTCTGAGCCCTGAGGTGCATGGTCCATGGTTGGATGTGGCAGAAAGCTCAGCCCCCAAATGAGAGACCTGCAGGGTAATAACAAAACAGCCCGCCAGGTTTCATCTTAGTGTATGAAGAAAATGTTAAGCAAGGAGGTTAGAAACAGAAGTACTAGGGAACTTTTATGAGGACAGTGAAAGAATTGAGATGTAGGGGAGCATTTGGAATGTAGGTTAGAGAAAGGAAGCTCAGAATAGTAGCAAGTTGGGACTGTAACAGAGTATTCTACCTTGGGCTATTAGCAAGGGTGGCAGAGATGTGTGCAGCCATGGTACATTTGGCTGGCCATGAGAGGGGGATGTGAAAGGAAATGACATCTAGTTTAATATTGCATTTTCATGTCATAATAAGACTTGTTGGTAGTATATAACATGTGTCTTAGTCTGTTCAGGCTGCTGTACCAAAATATCATAGATTGAGTAGCTTATAAATAGCAGAAATTTATTTCTCAGAGTTCTAGAGTCTGGAAAGTCCAAGATCAAGGCACCAGCAGATTCAGTTTCTGGTGAAGGCCTGTTTCCTGATTCATAGATGGCACCTCACATGGTGGAATGGGTAAAGGGTCTCTTACCCATGTACTCACATGGTAGAAGGGGTAAGGGGTCTCTCTCAGGCCCTCATGAACCTGTCATCTCCTGAAGGCCCCATCTTCTAATACCATTGCCATGAGGGTTAGGATTTCAACATACGAATTTGGGAGAGACACAAACATTCATGTCATCGCAACCTAAGACCCAGTGTTTTTAAACTTGTTTATTCTTATTAGAAAGTTTTTATATTTATTAGTCAAACAAGTTAATAAGTACCAATCTTTTTATTGTCTTTAAAAAGAAGACTGTGTCTTTGGGAGGCTAAGGTGGGAGGATCAGTTGAGGTCAGGAGTTCAAGACCAGCCTGGCCAATATGGTGAAACCTTGTTTCTACTATATGTATAAAAATTAACTGGGCATGGTGGCACCTGCCTGTGATGCCAGGTACTCAGGAGGCTGTGGCAGGTTAATTGCTTGAACTTGGGAAGCCACTGTACTCCAGCCTCAGCAACAGAGCGAGACTCTGTCTCAAAAAAAAAAAAAAGATAAGATTTTTTTTTCAGTTCTCGTAATACCAGTAGGATATAGGTTTTCTTGAGAAAGTAATATAAGTTAAATATAAACTAAGTGACTAAATGTTAGAACTATAAGTCTCTTAAAATAATTTCCTGTTACTATTTCCATGCCCTTCTACTTGACCCCAAGAATATTACCCTTGGGATTGACTTTTTTATTTCTTTTTTCTTTTCATTCATTTCTTTTTCCCTTTTTCTTTTATAAAGTATATTACACTTTAATAAAGCAAGATTTGAAGAACTAAAATAGCCTTCTGTCTAATTACAATAATGTTTTAAAGAAACATTGAACTCTTATATTTAAATCTTTACAAAATAAATGGAGTAATTTTTTTTCTAAGCAGGCACCTCAGAATATTCCAGAATATTCATTTCTATTACATATGCTTTTTCTAACTTGAGTAGGAGTTGATATAGAACTGTTGCTATGGTGAAGTGCATTCTATTTTTCAGGGTATAAATTTATATATAGGGATAGTGTTGAGAAAGAACTTACGTAAAATTCAATTTAAAATATTTTATGGATGTTAATTATAAAATATACCCTGAAAATAATTTTAAAGTTAAATGACATTGTTGCTTTTGATAATCATGTAGTTTTAAGAACGAGTCTTTTGTACATGTAATTGTAAGTATACTTCTCTGCATTCTGTATTACATGAACTTATTATAGTGCTTCTAAACAAGCCAATTTTCTGCCCGCTTTTTCTCTCCCAGTTTTAAGAATACTTTTTAAAACCTTCTTTCTTTTTGTCCCCTTCCTTGATTCACTATATAATCCAAGCATTTATCCACGTGGTCGCCACTGGGGCGACCTCTTCCACCCTGCCCACCTCCATGCATTCTCTACTCTGCAACCACAGGGCTTCTGGAACCTGCCATGTCACTCTCCCTTTTGAATTCGTGCTTTACACTCCAGCCAGATTGGACTTCGTGTGGTTCCCAAGTCATTGTGCCTCTGGGACTTGACAGATGGTGTTCCCTCCACCTAGAATGTCATCTTTCCCCACCCTACCCACTCCCGCCTCACACACCCCCACATCCACCCACCCACCCCACTCCCCAGCTCTGGCTTGTTCAAGTCTTGCCTTGGATGTCAGCTCTTTGCACTCAGCCTTCCTTCGCCTAGCTGGGATGGGTAGCCTTCTCACGTACCCTCACCACTCTATTTCTCCACATCTCAGTATTTATTATACAAAATTACAGTCATTCTTTTTTTTTGTCTGCCTTTCTTGGTGGATTATAAGCATGAAGAGAACAGGGACTATACCTCTGTCACCTGTTTGTAATCCCAGGTTCAGTCACAGTTCTCTGGCACATAGCTGGCACCTAATCAGATTTATTACATCACTAAGGATTAGCTAGACACCTTCAGTAGTCTCCAAGTCTCAGTTTAATTTTTTGCCTTTTATTTTCTACACAAAATGTTATTTTTCAGGATATGATATGGGGATTTTTCCAATTTACAGAATAATTTTACTGTCAAACTAGAAGGGAAATTTGGGATCTTTCAGTATAACCACGTCTTCATACCTTTGAGTAAACTATGGTTCAGAAAAGAGAAATGATCTGCCAGAGGTTACTTAGATTGGGTCATCTTGAACTGTTTCCCTAAACATAAACACATTTTAAGGCAAGCCAGTGCTTTTTCACTTTTCAGCACACAGAAAATAAT
Source organism: Cacajao melanocephalus (assembly GCA_963573385.1). Lineage (NCBI taxonomy): Eukaryota > Metazoa > Chordata > Mammalia > Primates > Pitheciidae > Cacajao > Cacajao melanocephalus. The sequence goes on along the minus strand of CAUYLG010059457.1, from coordinate 5,954 downwards.
ATTTTAATGGCACAATGGATTAAAAGGAGAAGTAAGAGGTTGCTCAGAGGCCAAGGAGGCTGGCCCAGGGACTGTGACGGCCACAGCCCCACCTGCCACCTGTGGGTTAAGGGGTCAGCATCTTGACACCCATGTCACCTTGTGAAGCAGCCCAGGACTGCTGCTTAGGAAACCCCAGCATACCCACTGCAATCTCAACTCTCCCAGGATTGTTTGTTAAACCAGATGACTCTTTTTTTTAGTGGATGGATTTTCAACAGCAGTTAAAATTGGGATTTTCAGTTCATTTGTAGGATTTTTGTTTTTAGTATAAATAATATAAATTTCAACTGATGGAGGGGAGGAGAAAGAGTAGTTGGTAGCTTCTCAGTTTGTTAGGTGGGAAGAAAATGAGTCAAACGTGCAGAACAGGAAGATTCCCAGGAGGTGCTCGAACCCTGTAGCTCTTTCTAGCCCAAGCAGAATTCACAGCCCAGGTATTTTAATGCTGGGGCAGGGTAGACACTGAGATGGTAGTCACAGTCCCTTCTTGTGAGATCAAGATGGGCCTCTGGTGCTTCAGTCCTTAGCTCCGCATGTGGAATGGAATGGGTGCTCACATGTTTGTTACACGAACAAATGCTTGAAGCTGGTAAAGATGAGGACAGACTTCCCAATTCCTTCCCTTATCTCAGTACAAATAATATCTAGTTGCCCCAGAAATACTTGCTTTGGCTGTATAAACGTTTAAAAGATTAGTTACAGTAATACTCATAAGCTGTTGACAATTTGTGCCTAATTACCAAGCAGAACAGTAATAATGCATACCATCAAATATGTCTGAGCTTTAAGCTTAATTTAATTCCATGGCTAAATTATATTCTCACAGATTCTGCTGCAAAGGTGTTTTTCACATAGCATTATCTTTGAATCATGGGCTCATGGATTAAAATTTGAGGAAATATTAATGGCAATTGAATATTGTTTTCCTATCAGTCATTTCTTCTGGTTTTCCTCTCTCTTGCTTCTGAAACAATGGATAGAGAAGGACATTTCTCTGATAAAGGGTTATCACCTGCACTGCTGTCTCTACCCAGAATGGCCCTCCCCTCTCTTCTTATCTTTTACCTGTCTGCATTGATTGGACTTATACTCATCCTGCAGGACCCAACAAAACACTGCCTCTTCCTGAGAGCCTTCACCATCCTCTGGCCAGAAAACATCCTTTTCTACTTGAGCACGTTCTTTGCTCTGTTTTCAAAGTTCTCACGTACTACTTTTGGTACACAGGTATAGTAGGAAAGCGCCTCACAGTGGCAGGAGATTTAAATTCAAATCCTGCTCTGCTCTCATTTCACAGTCATTTTGGATAGACCATGATACTCGCTGGGCCTTGGTTTCCTCATCTATAAAATGAGGAGGGTGAGCTGGATCACAGCCAGCTCTCACACTCAGGGGAGTGTAAATCGGGCAGGATCCAGGTGTTGGAAGGATTTAGGTCCTGACTTTGGCATCTCAACATGCAGCTGGTGCTGCTCTCCAGCCTCATTTTCCCTCTTTCTGTTTCTAGTTCACCTCTGGTTAAAAGTGCAAAGATTTGGTGAGAGCTTGTCTGGAGGAGGCTTTGACTCAAGAGTCTGTTACCATAACCTACTCTTGATTGACATTTTCAAGAAATAAAACACTGAAACTACCAAACTTTTTTAGCAGTCTGTAGCTGTTATAAAAATAGTTTCCCCATAATTCTTCTTTAAGGACAGATGTCAATATTTATACCTGATATGAAGATAGAATTTTTTTTTTTCAGAAAATTCACTTTTTGGGTCTTAGAGATTAACATGTGACAATTTTATTTTTATTTTTTTTTCTGCTGTACATCTTCTGACTTCAGGGATATTATGACTGTCCATCATTCTAATGTACTCAATGATGAACACACGGACCCTAAGCTAAAGCATCCCTTCTCCTATTTAGTAGTGACTATGATTCCCTGTCATTGAGCAAGCGTCCCCACTGAGACATGTCAGAGGATGAACTTCACTAAACATTCCAGTTCTGTGACTTAGTAGTTGTACATTGCTGGGCAAGATATTTAGCTCCTCCAGCCCTCTGTTTCCTCACCTGTATAATGGGAATACAGTAATATTGGCATTACCCTGTGACACTGTTGTAAGAACTAAATGAGATGATACATATGAAATTATTAGCACAGTGCCTGGCACTCATTATCTGTGATTTTCTTATGATACCTTGAAGTTTGCCTTTTATTTTTAGATCTTCTCTTCCCCCACAGAAGTTGACATTCTATGTGGAAGTTGCTTAGTTATCACAAGTTTAGGTTCACTGTTTAAATACTGGATCAACAATGCTAAGATCTTATTGACTGATGCCGTTCAGACAGATATTGCCAACATTAAAGTGAAAACTTAAAAGAATGTGCTTCTAGTCTCTCCATAGGTTCGCCAAGGCAGTCCTCTCTAGGTGTTATCCAGAAACATAGTCCCTTCAGCGCAGTACTTCCAGCTTTTGGTTGCTGTCATTCATTAATTCATCCATTCATCCCCCTTTAGTTTCTTGAGACCTTGCTCTGTGTGGTCTCTTGAGGCTTGGTGCTAGCACAGCTTTGGGCACGTCAAGGCCAGTCTGGTTCAATGAATTCCCAGTGGGCTCCAGAGTGGGTGGAGAGGTGGTTATTGCCAACTTTCGGATTCTGGCTATTTGGTTAGAATACTCACTCATACTAAATGATCCTGCAGATAGACTTAATGTGTCTTATATCTGGGAACCCTTGACATGTACTGCCTCAAATACACACGATCCTTGCCAAAAGAGAGAGATTAACATGTTAGATGAATGAAATTTCTTGACCATTTCCTTACTTAATTGTGTCATCTGGGGAACCATGGAAGCAAGAGGGTCATATATTCCTGAGAGGTTTTTATAGGGAATGCAAATGATTGTTTTTGAAATGTAAACAAAGTAGATATCTCTGCTGTAATGCCTTTCGTGTATTGCATTCATCTCTTTGATCTATTTATTGGGTGCCTTGTTTGTGCCAAGCCTTGTTCTAGGCAATGGGGACGAACTAGAAGACATGATTCCTGCTCTCATGAGAACATACTTTCTAGCAGTGAGATTGGTAATAAGCAAGGAAATTCAGGTAATTTCAGAGAAGATTAAAAACAAAATAAAATAGGCTAAAGTGATAGAGGATGGCAGAGCAGAGAGGCGTCTGTAAATTGGTGGTCAAGGAAGGTGTGTCCTGGGAGTTGATGTTTGAGCTTAGACCTGTAGAAAGGCCTTAAGGCAGGAACAGGCATCATATATTCTGGCAGTTGGAAAGAGAGCAGAAATCAAATCTGGCTAGCACCAAGTGAACATGGTGGAAGGTGGTAGAAGAATGGGTCAGAGGCAAACATGGCCTTTAGTCTATGATCTTTAGGCACTTAGAAGTGCTCTGAGTATCTGGATGAGGGCTTTTAGCAAAAGACAAGTCCTGTTTTACTTTTTATGACAGTCACTCTGGCTGCCATATGGAGAGTGGATTGTGAGCAGAGGAGAAGCAGAAAGTCCCAGCAGGAGCCACTGCAGTCATTTTATGCACCGAGAGGATTCTTCACAGTCTTGTATCTTTTTTCCCACTGGTGTTTTACTAGAATGCCTAGTGTGCAACTTATCTCCTACTGGCAGTCTAACTCTTAGGGCTTATTAGGAAAGCCACCATGTTGTCACCTACAAATATTTGACTTTAATGGGCTATAAACATTTAGCTCCTAGTTCTTTTTTGACATCCACAAACCAGGGGAAGTGTTCTGGAAAAAAAATCTGCCTCCACAACAGTATCCCAAGTCTGACCGGGTTCACCATGCACCACTTTTCCCAGGTACTTCATGCAAGCAAATTCCACAACATCTCATCTTTCAAACAAATGCGGGACAAAGCTCTGGTGCCAATTTAATTCCTGCTCTTTCATTCCACCAAGGGAATAGTCAAGCAATGTACCTGAATTTAGGGTGGAAGATCATTTAATTCAACTCCCTGATTTTAGAGAGGAGGAAACTGAAGCCTCGAGAGGCATATTGGCTTGCCCAAACTCTGCACCAGAAACCACCTTTTTAGACTTGTGGGCCAATTCTTTATTAATATTTATACTTTCATTTTTACACTGATTTTCTTGCTTATCAAGGCTTTCATAGAAATTGATGCCACAATGAAAATTTTTGTATAATTCTTGACGTAGTATGCATTCAGTGGAACAAGTGGTTGTTAGTACTCTTGTTGCTGTAGAACCCATTTACTACTAAATGTTAGATTGAGATTTGAAATACAAAGAAAGGGAGGAAATTGTTCCTTAATTCCAAAGACAGCCACTGTTAACATTTTGGAAGGTTTCCTTTGTCTTTCTTTGCAAATATTTTTTAAAATAACCATTTTTTATATAAAAAATTTTTATATCCTGCTTTTTTTAGTTAATATTGTAACAAATATTTTCCTGTATTCTTAAGAAGTCTTAAGATAATTTTTAATGGCTTTATGGTTTTTAACAATATGGATATACAGTATTAAAATTTTTTATTTTGTATCTACTCTTTGCTATTATGAATAATTCTGCTGTGGTACCTCACAGAATTGATTCCTTTTTTTTTTTTTTTTTGAGACGGACTTTCACTCTTGTCACCCAGGCTTGAGTGCAGTGGCTCAATCTTGGCTCACTGCAATCTCTGCCTCCTGGGTTCAAGGAATTCTTCTGCCTCAGCCTCCCAAGTAACTGGGATTACAAGCATGTGACACCACGCCCGGCTAACTTTTTTGTATTTTTAGTAGAGTCGGGGTTTCTCCATGTTGGTTAGGCTGGTCTTGAACTCTCGACCTCAGGTGATCTGCCCACCTCAGGCTCCCAAAGTGCTAGGATTATAGATATGAACCACCACGCCCAGCCTAGAATTGATTCTTTCTTGAAAAAGATTTGGGGGCACATAGGAGGTGTATATATTTATGGGTTACGTGAGATGTTTTGATACAGACACAATGTGTAATAATCATATGAGAGTAACTGGGGTATCCGTCACCTCAGGCATTTATCCTTTCTTTATGTTACAAACAATCCAATTATACTCTTTTAGTTATTTTTAAATGTACAATAAATTTTGTTGACTATAGTCACCTTATTGTCCTATCAAATACTAGATCTTATTCATTGTGTGTAACTGTATGTTTTTACCAAGAACCGTTCACCCTCTTCATGACCTACTACCCTTCCCAGCCTCTGGTAACTACTCTTTTTTTTTTTTTTAATATATATTTTATTGCACTTTAGGTTCTGGGTTACATGTGAACAACATGCAGGATTGTTGCATAGGTACATACATGGCAATGTGGTTTGCTGCCTCCATCCCCATCATGTATATCTGGCATTTCTCCCCATGTTATCCCTCCCTAACTCCCTACCCTCTGCAGTCCCTCCCCTAGTCCCCGCCAAACAGACTGCAGTGTGTGATGCTCCCCTCCCTGTGTCCATGCGTTCTCATTGTTCAACACCTGCTTATGAGTGAGAACATGCGGTGTTTGATTTTCTGTTCTTGCGTCAGTTTGCTGAGAATTATGGTTTCCAAGTTCATCCATGTCCCTACAAAGGACATGAACTCATCGTTTCTTATGGCTGCATAGTATTCCATGGTGTATATGTGCCACATTTTCCCTGTCTAGTCTATCATTGATGGGCATTTGGGTTGGTTCCAGGTCTTTGCTATTGTAAACAGTGCTGCAGTGAGCATTCGTGTGCATGTGTCTTTATAACAAAATGATTTATAATCCTTTGGATATATAGCCAGTAATGGGATTGCTGGGTCAAATGGAATTTCTATTTCTAGGTCCTTGAGGAATTGCTACACTGTCTTCCACAATGGTTGAACTAGTTTACACTCCTACCAACAGTGTAAAAGTGTTCCTATTTCTCCACATCCTCTCCAGCATCT